>CAJPEX010005550.1:0-15851 GCA_905338405.1 Notodromas monacha | reverse complement strand
AAGTGAGCAAAATTTGAGTTGCAAAATTTGATCCAGACAAACAAACGGACAAGAAAGTGAGTTAATAAAAACGTGTTAAAATCTGCATATTTTTCAATCTATCAATGTGAAATTATAAACTTAAAAATAATCAGCTTGAAACTGAAGTGATCCTGAAAAGTTTATTTATGGTCCTAACTACAGTATATGAATTTCAAAAATTTCAAAGAGAAAAAGTGGCAAGACTATACAATTTATTGTTCTTTTCTTCAGTTGTTTGAACAAATTTTCAACGATTTTTGCAGAGAGCATTTTCCTCAGCTTTCTTTTAATTCTAAAGTTTTAGTATGACATTATTGATGGCGAAATTACAGAATTTTTGCGTGCCAAAAATCTCGTTATGTGGAGCAGTTTTTTTTGTGTCACGCCGCCCAACAAGAGTTCCTGTTTTGCTAATTTTCATTGCATTCATCTCTTTTTTTTAATTTAGGGACCCACTTGAAAGAAGAAGATAAAAATTGAAGAATGATTAGATTGTAAGAAAATAACTATGACTACAGTTTTGAAGAATAATTAAATGGGTGGAAAATAATTATGACTCATGCAGAATGAATTATTTGTTTAAAAAAATAATTATTCTGTATAGTTCAGTGTTCCCCAACCTGGTTTGCAGAAGTTTTTTTCTGGTCAGTGGGAAATTTGCTTCAGCATAATAAATTCATTTAAAACAGTAATGAAGTCTGTGATTTTTATCTGAAATTTCAGAAAGACCATGGCAGTTGAAATTATCTGATGAAAAATGAAAGTTGGCACTTTTTCCTAATGACACTTCAGACAAATTTTCACCTGCTGCTGAAATAACATTTTCTAAAATTTTTCATTTTGAGAAAATTTTCTGCAAGCCATGCAACTTTTAAATTTTTTTTTAATTTAAGGCTGCTTCATGGGTTCTTGAGTTAGTTTTTGCACAAAAAACGCACAAGTTTTTTAAATACCTGCCATAAGTCTTGCAAGCAAAACTTTTTTGAGTCTGCAAAAATTTTCTGAAGCCTTGGCACTCTGCAGATTTTTTTAATTATTAGCTGGTCTGCAAAAATTTTTAGAGAAATTTGCAGGTCAAGCCCAGAAATGTTTGGGAACACTGCTCTAAGCATATATTTTGCATAAATTTCACACTGACCCTGCCAAGGATGGAACATATCCTCAACATCTCCAGCCAGAACCCCAGCATCAGTGAAACACAGCAGCAATGCCAGGATGTTTAACAATATATTCATAATGTCACAACAACAAAAGGCTTGCTTTGTTTTGCTCAAAGTCGACTCATAGTGAATGCCAAACTTCACTGCCACATCCTCAACATTGAAGTTAGCGAATCATTAATAAAATATGCATAATAGCGTTCAGAAAGTCAAAGTACAGGTCGATTGGACACTCATGCTTCTTGGTGCAAACTTATTATTGTTCACGGCTCCTGATTTCTGTTCAAAATTGCATCCTTTATTGTATTGAACTGATGTGTACATGATGTGATCCATCAGAAGTTGGAAGTGAGTGAGTAAGTAAGGAGATACTGTTATATTGGACTGATTGCCTCACTACTTGGCAGTCTTCATCAGTCAGTCAAGGTTCAGAGGGTATTATATTCAAGGTTGTTTTGCTTCCAAACTGCATAATGAGCTTGAAATGTTAATCTTTGATCCCTTTTATTTAGGGGAATCTGTGTATGGATTTGATCATATGTCATACAGAATAATGCTTTGGCCATCAAAGGGGAACCCATGCATTTTTGAGAATGGACCTTGATACCATCCATGCAAAGGAAAGTTGACTCTTTTAGCTTAGATATAGACTCTAATCCTTTTCAAAAATAAGTTTTTAGCCAAGAGTTGTTTACTGCAAACCTAGTTTCCCAAAGCACAAACTTCATTAGGAAAAAAATCCATCAGCTTTTTGTCACCAAAACCAGAAATGAAAAAGAGAAAATTGTAGACTTATTCATGTCAGAAATCATGACCAAAAGCAGAAATTCATTTAATTTTGTAAAATAAAGTGCCTCTGAAGTTAAAAAATATGCGAAAACAAAGTCCTCACCAAAATCTCTTTATTAAAAGCACTGTATGAAAGCCAGAGAAAAAAGCAAAAAGTCATTCATCATTCAGTTCAGTATGACAAAGCTAATTCAGGAAAAGTCTTGTTCAGATATTAGTCATGAATTTTAGCCTGAATGTGTTAAAAAAGCAATGAAATTGAGATAAAATAATGGTTACACACTTATCAGCTCTCATCTTTTTATTTGAAGAGTTTTCTGCTTTTTCCAAAATAAATATTTAATTCACTATAATGAACAGATAAGGTTAGCCTTGGGCATTGTGGACTCATTATTCTGTAATAGCTATTGAGTAAATATCGCAGCCAGCAACTATAACCAGCAGCAGTTTGGAGTAACACTTGTCAACTTGATTGTTATTTTATATGTGATTAAAAAAATACGTCACCTGATCTCAAACTTAAGGTTCCTAGGTTTAGTCCCGAGTAATACTTACATGTTTACACAACACTTCATATAATTTTGGAAAATTGCAACACATTGCATTGTCTGCTCTGTACCATTATTTTCTGCAAGCTGTGCAGTATAGCCATTTAAAAAATAACACGCATAATGTTTTCTGAATGCACTGTTTTTGCCCAATATGCCCAGAGGTCACAAAGTTTGAATATTATTGGACAAAAAGAACCCAACATTGGAAATAACTGGAAAGCTCTTGCTATATGGAAATGTATTGCCTGTTTCTGTTGTCTGATTTCCAAAGACATTTTTAATAACCTGCACACACATATATACATAACTGTTTTTCATGAACAAAGCAAAATAAAAATGCCAGCATTTCTTTAAAATCTAGCATACATCTTTCAATAACCCAGTACCCCTCACACCACAAACACCTGGATTGATGAAAGATTTCCACAAAATTTGCAGCTCTGACAAGAAAGTTTTCACATTTGTATCATAGATGAAAACAGAAGCGCACAAGCAACTGGTTTACAAATTTACCCTTGGAATTTTCTATATTTTGAACATGATATGTGCACCATTTTCTGCCAGAAAGGCTTTACTGCAGAAATGTGAAAAATTCTAAGAAAATTCTGAGAGTCCCTCATCTTGATGATATAAATTGATGCATCAAGATCCAGAATAGTCAATTGATGATGCCCAAATTATATGCTGGATGCATAAAGGGAATTCAGGAAAACCATGCCAAGAGATCTGCTGCTTCTGTACAGCTTTGTCATTACAGTAATTTGATCAGCTGATTTTGCATTGATTGATTGTCAATAATTGCCTCCACTTAAAAAAAAACATTCACTGTCAACCCCCCAAGCACACTCAACATACTGTATTACTTTATGCAAAATGTCATATAGCACTAGGGTTCATAAAGAAAGGTGCTACTATACATTGAGTGTGGGCCAAAAAAATGAATAGATATTTGACTTGAAATAGTGGTCCACAGACCAGCTCTGGTCTGCAGAAGTTTTTTGCCAGTCTGCAGGAAATTTAAAGCATAATACAGTAAATGCATTAAAAGTTGCAATGAAATATGTTATTGTTACATGGTGGCTTAGAAAGGCAATGGCAGTTAAAATTATATTATTTAAATAAAAGCTGGCTTTTCCCTTAACAACACTCAAGAATAATTTTCACGTGCTGCAATAAAGTATTTCCAGTTTTCCTTCAGGGAAACCATTTTTCAAGCCCAGCTTTCTGATTTTTTGAAGACATTGCACTACTGCTGCTTCACTGGTTCTTAACTTAATTTTAAAAATAAAAGTTTGGTTTGGAGAACTTTATGGGAGGTATCTAACAATCTTGCTATCTGCAAAACGTTTATGGAATGCTGCCTATGAAAATATGCCAGTCCACAGAAAATTGTATGAAAACTTGCCAGTGCATGTGTCCAAAAAGGTTGAAGAACACTGCATTCATTACTGGTCCTGCACACCATTCATCCCCCAAAATAACGCTATAGAGAAGTTGTGGGTTGACTAGATGTCACCCAAAGCACAATGGCACAAGAGTACAATGTGGGGTATGAAATAACACATTGTATTAAGTTATGAAACAGAAAGTACAAACATAACTAAAAACATAATTTGAAATAAGAACCTTCCACAAAATCAACCCTGAAGATAAGAATCTTCAGGAATCATTCCATCAAATAACAAGAATTAACAAGAATTGTTAACACAAAAATTAGTCACACCTTGGTGGAAAACCTTGGACAAACTTTCCACTGAGGAGGACCTGAACCTGAGCAAAAACATCACAAGAAGAAATCAGTCCTGCTCTGAACTTTGCAGAGACCAGAAAAGCTTTTGTGTGTGACAATTTCTGAACTTGACATTTGGGAAAGAACATAGTTTGTTGATGAGTTTGAAACCCTACCTCAGGCTGCAAACTGCCAATTGTGTCAACCACACTTGATTTTACTGAAAACCAGTGAGATCTCAGCTCTCAGGGACCCCCACCACATGCAGTGGTACTTATTGGGACCATATAATACAACTGCATAACTTTACAAAAGGAATTGAACCAGCTTTGATTTGGCTTTATTCATTGCTCACATCAACTCAATTTGCTACCAAGATATTGCAAGTCAAAAATTGGTTCACTCTTTTTTGCTCCACCCTGTATATGTACTGTATATATAGTCTCCAGCATGCTGTGAAGGACATGATTGAATTCATCTGCGGTTATTCCAATAAGTCATCTGCAGGAATTCAGCAAAAAAGACCAACAAGGCAATCCCATTCCCCACAAACAATATGTAGAATGCTCCTTGGAGATCATTCAGGTCCAGAGTCTTGGTAGCATCACTATGGGATTGTTCATCATTGATGTGGTCCACTTGATCCCCTTCTACTTCTCTGCGTTGCTTCAAGCCTTTCAGGAAGACATTGCTCAGTGTCCTTTCTGTCCAGTAGTAGAGTATTCCTGATGCATGTAGCTGTGAGATCCTGATGACAAAATTGCCAGAAAATATTTACTGCCTGCTTATATTGGTGCCAATAAAACATGACTGCGCCTACCCAACAATAACAAAGAAATACTGCACCTTAAAAAAAAACTGCAAAATTACTTGGAGAATTAATTGCTGTAATTGAAAAACAATTTAAATCTCTGACCTCACTCAGCATTGGTTGAGCAATTGATTTATTGATGATTGTCTGGTCAACAATATCATTTTATTTGCTCTCCAACATGAGACAACATTGCATAAACTGTCTAAAGGTGAGTTCATTTGGGGGCAGTGGTCCTTTATACCAGCCTATATGTATGAAGTTGCAAATTCATCAATAGATTCTTGATCTATTCCACCTGAGCCTTTATTGGATTTAACCTGTTTATATGCTTACCATACCAATTCCTTTGAAATTGAAAATGGTGTTGTTATATCCATATATTCCTTCTCTTTTTTTTTGGAGTTGATATACAGTACATAACTAGATAATACAGCCCCTTTGCTCTGCCATCATTACAATTGCTTCATTGCTACTATGCAGGCTACTCTGCCCCTTTATTGCGCATTGATACTTTCAATCTTGTAGGGTTTCTACTTGTGTCTTTTCTCTTTGCATTGCAAGTGAAGGTTCCTGCAGTTCAACACTTCAGCCCAGATGAGATTCACTCCACCTTTACACCAGATGCCACTTGGACAGTAATCAGGTGTATTCCAAATTTACCACAGGTAGATACATACCCTGCTTTTGACATCACTAGCTTGGACCTATTTGACACATGTGCAGTGATTCACTTGTATTTGTCTCTCTCATCCACCTGTGATACTTATTCTTGTGTATATTTTCTGTAATCCTCACTACCATATAGATTTTGACTATAGCAGCTTACAGTTGTTTGCTACCAGCTCCTGAAAACAGATTGCAGAGGGCCTACCTCCATCTTAAGTACTGCTACCTGCAGCATTCTTGTATCCCCTATTGCCAAATACCTTATTCCATGCAGACAAATTTCTACAGAAATCCATCACAGGTACCCTATCATCTACATTTGCCTGTGGTAAGTTGGAAACTCATAATTTCACCTCAATCATTGATTACCAAATGTTACTTCAAACCAGAGAACCAACCAGTAGTTGTTCTGCTTTTGGTAGCAAGATCTTTAAAAAGTGTATGAGCATGTGCTCTTTTTTCATGACAAACTTTTAAAGCAGTAGAATCTATAAAGTAACATCCAGTCTGCGTCTTAAGACAAAGGCTTTGGGTAAAGAACAATAAAGGCAAGCAGGCTCTGGGGATCAGCTTAATAAATCTATCATAGCTTACTAAATTTTCAAATTCCTTAGCATAGTATATTTGTAAATAAAGATAATAAGTTTTAAAATTTCGAAAACCTGCTGTGTGAAAAGTAATTAAAATTGTCATGATTTCACTCATGGTTGAGGAACATGTCCTTGTTGGTTTTTTAGATTTTGAGCCTGGAAGACAGTGTTTTTCAATGTATGGCATAAATTCTTTCAAGAATTCATCAATAGTGTAGAAAATCTCTACTAGTTTTTCTATATTCATAGTTAGCTCCTTTGTTAATTAGTTCTTTTAATTCAAATTCAAAAATACAAAGGAGCTTTCATTTTAATAGCCTTTTCTTACTGCCTAATCCCAAATTTGCATTATATTATGTGCTTATTTTTTGAAACTATATTTGGCACTTTCCTGTTATCTCTGTACCTACTTTCCTGTTATCTCTGTACCTACTTTCCTGTTATCTCTGTACCTACTTTCCTGTTATCTCTGTACCTGCCCTCTGACCAATTTAACCTGACCTAACCTAAGTTCACCTAACCTATTTTGGGAGGCAGTTAGGTAAAGATAGGTTAGGTCAGGTTATGTTAGTTAAAAGATATTTGTAACTAACATAACCTGACCTAACCTAACTTTACGTTGTGGTATACCATATTTATAACTTCATCAAAAATAGGTTTAGAATAAAGGAAAGGAACATAGTAAAATTATAGAAATTTTGATTTTAACTATTAATGCCAAGCTAACATGAATACAAATGCAATTGAAACATTTTGATGCCTTTATGCAGTAGGATTATCTGGATGTATAATGGCATTGTTGGAAATGGAATTGGTTTGTATATTTGTTAGACTTTGTTTTTTTTCAAGAATTTGGAAAAAAGTTCAAACAACAATCAGCCAGGCTGCGGCTGGGGTGCTTGACACCCTAGTGTAAGGTTGATGTATTTTTGGGTAGTTTGATTTATCTTTTGACAACAGCAGTTTTTTGCAAGCAGTCTTTTGTGCAAGACAACACAGAAGCAACTGATGATTCAATACAGAAATGATTTGCTATTTATGTAATTTCCTTTCCATGGCAATTTTGTCCCTGAGCGTATTATTCTTCTAAAGGATTTCCCCAAGAATTCAGAATCTTGTGGGAACCCAAGCACTAGGTTCCATTGGATCCCCGACTTTCCCAAAGTTCCTCCGTTTTCCTGGTGCCACTCTAATCCCATATTTTAGCTCTATTGATTATTTCAATTTTCAACAGGCATGGGTAATACTCATCACATGCACCATGGTCAAGATCCTAGAAAACCTGGTCCATTGGGGGAAAGGGGGCTACCTGGTGCTTCTGCTATTGTACAAGGGACTGATGGTGGAGACTGTGAAAGTATGATGCAAGATTGTGTCAGTTGTGCAAAATGTTCAGCTGATTGTGCAGACCAGGCTGCTTTGATGAGTCAAGAAGATGCTGAACGTGCAAATTGGCTTGCTGCTGATTACAAAACTGCAGCAGTATAGTAGCTTGTAAAACTGCCAATGAAATTAAACAATCTGCTACTGCTGACATGGATCAATCTGTAACAGGAGATGTTATAAGTTGTGCAGAATGTTCAGCTGATTGTGCAGAGTAGGCTGCTTTGATGAGTCAAGAAGATGCCAAATGTGCAAATCGGCTTGCTGCTGATTACAAAACTGCAGCAGTAGTAGCTTGTAAAACTGCCAATGAAATTAAACTATCTGCTACTGCTGACATGGATCAATCTGTATAACAGGAGATGTTATAAGTTGTGCAGAACATTCAGCTGATGGTGCAGACCAGGCTGCTTTGATGAATCAAGAAGATGCTGCACGTGCAAATTGGCTTGCTGCTGATTATAAAACTGCAGCAGTATACAAAAGGGTCCATACAGCATGAAATGTGCTGGTTGAAATACTGTATTGGTCTTGAAACCTATTTATCCCTAAAAACAGCTCTGGAGAACAACAGCTTTATAGTGGAAGGAGACACATGACAACTTTTTTTGGGGAAACTTTTCATTCAAGACTTATTCTTGTGACCATGTCATGGCTCTTTTGGGACCACAAAATTGCATACCATTGGAAAGGGAATTGAAGAAGCTTTCACTTGGTGTTTCTTCCATTGTTACAGCTTGATTTGCTGCCAAGGTTATTATACAAGTAAAAAATTCGGTCACTTTTTTTTTAACCACCCTGTATATGGCATAGAATGGAAAAAATACAGAATTGTTCTATCTTACTTGCGGTCAATGATTGGTTTGAGAGGAGATCCCCTTTGGAAAGGTAAAGCATTGAAGTTGGGATTGAAGCCTCTGGGTGCCACGTGCATGTTCACCTTTCCTCCCAGTTGTGCTGTCAAGTACTTGAGGGTGTACCTAGCACCAACATATGCCCTGAATGGCGCCTGGACCCATTCAATGCCTTCCCCTGAGGTTGGCACAGTGGCCTTCTCTCCACCAATCGACTCCAGTCTATGCCACAACGTTGAAAGACTGGTTCCTTCATCAGCAAACTGGAGGATAGTCAAAAAAGGAGAGGTACTGTACCTGTATATACTGGCCTGGATAACGGACACAGCAGTGGATGCATTTTATTTCATTTTTTATTTTGCAAAGGACTCATATCATCAGGCAGTCTTCTGATTTTGGTTTAAATTTCTTGAGACACTTGCTGGTTCTACAGATGCAGATACCACATAAATGTATGAAAGATGATTGGCATTCTTCCACCAGACTGCCTGCTGGTGGAAGATGTCATACTAGGGGTGATTCAATATACAGTATACACTATTTTTATACAATTTCAGCATCCCTATATACAGAATTGTATGTGATATCAAAATGTGACAGTATAAAAAATGTTATTTCCAATTTTGATTTAAATTTATTGAGACACTTGCTGGTTGTACAGATGCAGATACAGCATACATTTTTGGAAGACCATCAACATTCAATATGTTCTTAGGTGGAAAATTTAGTACTGGGGATGATCCACTGTAAAGTACATGGTCTACAATCTACATTAATTTCTAACATTCCCTATAGGTGATATACAAATTTGACTGTATAAAAAATGACACATAAGGAATGCCCAGCAAATAATTTGGGCACACATTTATGCTGTGTACCCTACTAGAATGTTATGCCAAAACCATATGCCCAGAGCTTGCCCTTCCATTAAATGTTGTACACATACAAATAAGCTGCTACACATATAAGACAGACCACCTGTACACCCCCTTGTATGCTAGCTTGCTGTGCCCCATGTAGACCAATCATTTTCAACTTTCTGAAGTTTTCCATTTTTTATCAAATATTGCAGGAATAAAGGAAAAAATTCATTGTATGGAAATCAGACTCTTCTGATTAACAGTTGAGTATACCTTGAATATGTCAATGATGATGGTGCCATATTCCAAAGTGAAGGAGAAGCGGGAATCTTGAGCCAGTTCCTCCATGTTGTTCAGCACTGGAGTTAGTCCAGGGTATGCCATATGAGCAGTCAGAGTGCCACTGAAAACAGCTTTGGACAGAATATATTTTCAGTAGTATCAGCTCATTTTATTACATGTGGGGCTATTCAAACTTTTGGTGCCAGGTCCTCATCCTAGGTAGCAAAGTACTCAATGTGGTGCGCACAGTATATCTTGAACATAGCATTAGGGTTACCACAGTAAAAAATTTCTATTCATCAAGAAGCTGTTCTTGATTAATTAAAATTTTCTTTAATGAAACTTGTATTTGGTGGCACAGTATATGTACATGATGTGCCATATGTTGTGCTGACTAAAATCCAACAACCACAAAGAATTTTTTAAACAATTTATATTGAGAAGTGTCCACTGCCAACTCTCAGAGTGATAATAAAGTAATAGCATAAATTACATGTACTTCAACTTCCATTATCCACATGCTAGAGGTGGACATACTTCCCTGAAGATTTCTGTAGGATGATATCTGATATCCAATACAAAAAATTTCCCAGAAGTATTCCATTACTGTACAGTATGTCCTTGAACCGGTATAGATAACTTAAATAAAAAGCATTCTGTCTGCAAGAACAGTGTACATATTACAGTAAATTTCATTTGCATACTATAAATAAAGTACACCTGTCCATGTCTTAAATACAAGTCTGCAAATTAGTTGCAAGTTAATTGATCAGCATCTCTTCCACACACTTTCTAGATAATGAAACTGGTCAACAAAATGTAATGCATGCAAATCCTGAACAAATCAAACTAAAAATATATAAGCAACTCCCCCAATAAACAGCTCAAGCATAGGCCAAAAATTTTTGTAAAATAACGCATAGGCATCAATACTTGCTCTGTCATGCACTATACTAAAGGCAATAATAAATTTCATTAACAAGTTATTATTTCTTGCGGCAAAACATCAAGATTGTCCAGGGAATCGTAAGTGAAATCTTTTGAAAATGTTGAAGAGGAAGAAATTAAATTCAGAGTTGTTTTCCACCTCTGACAAATAAATTTGGCTCTTACCACTCAAAGTGATTGTTGCAAACATGAGGGCCACCCCAAAACACCTGGAGCTGATTCCAGTGGACATTTCATAGTAGTCCAAGTTGAAGTAAAGTCTGAATACTTCAACCATCACCCTGGAAAATGATCTATATGATTTAACTTCAGCAGACACTACTGCCCCAGACTTGTGCTTGTAAGTAAGTGTCTCATCCTCAATAGCTCCAGATAAACGAAACTTGCACTCAAATCTTGCAAGAAAATACAGTCCTATCATGGTCATGACAAAAGATGCAAGGATGCAAAGCCATGCCTGTGTAGAAAAAGTCCAGCATTAGTATCACTCCATCTTTTTTTGTGTTAGAGGAATGACAACTTCTGGCTTACATTTCTGGAAAATGGTTTTACAATGGCCAATGCTCTGCTTCAGCATTAGTATCACTCCATCTTTTTTTGTGTTAGCGGAATGACAACTTCTGGCTTACATTTCTGGAAAATGGTTTTACAATGGCCAATGCTCTGCTAAGTTCTGTGGCTCCAAGGGTGATGAAGGAATAGTCATCCATGTAGTATTGGTCAGAATACTCCACTACTTTCCTCCTAGGGACTGAAATGGCTATTTCAGCAATGGCCATGTCTGCATGTCCCAGTTGCACTGCACCAACCAATCCAGTGAATGTGCCATTTGACAACTCTCTCCCCCATTCACCATCAAGAGGATTATACAAAACATACCTGGAGAGTGCAGCAATAATGGAACAACAAGTAATACTGGGTCTCCCATCTTGAAAACTCTAGCAACTCTTACATTTTTCATGTGAGAATACAGAATATTAGCTTTTAATATGAAGTGAGATATTTTTCAATTATTGTTACTTTTGAATTTTTACAAAGAGTGAGCAAGTTATTTTGCATTGGCCACATAGTTAAAAACAAAACAAAGCAGAAAATGCTTCATAATTGATGTGCAACAGTAAAACAGCTTTCAGTATATTAAAACAGAGCATGCTGAAAGCATGATATACAATAGTTTTGTCTATCCCTGTTCCAGATGAAGAAAAACCTTAAAAGCATACTATTGAAGTCACATCCTTCTTTCCATGCATCAAAAACATTATTTATTTCAAATTTGCTCTTTGGATTAAAACGAGGTCCTATATTAATCCTTTTCAACCATTGGATAGTGGAGGGTTCCTGGGCATCCTGGGGCAAAGTTGGGATTTTTTTGAAGGGAGGGGAATTTGAGTTTGACAAAAGGTTACTGAAATGCCCCCTGGTTGCCAAAGGCCTAGGTTGGGAAAATTCTGAGTACAGGTATCCGCAATAGTAAACCTATGCTGGGAATGCTTAAAACAACTCCACCCAGTGAAAAATGTTTTTTTTGAGGCAGCATTTTCTGCAGGATTATAAGAAATATTCGACTTTTTCCTGACTTATAGGCCTTGGTTCAAACATTTTTTATTTTTTAAGCTCACGCTGGGAACAAAATTTGGCAAAAATATCCCAACGTTCCTGCACAAGGGTTAAATAAAAAAAATTATAATGCACATTTTCAAGGTCCCAACCAAACACTGTAGAGATGCAACAATAATAATACTAGCACTTATAACAAAATCTTACAATTCAATTTTGCAATTCACCAATTGCTTTTTGCAAGATTTACTGTGGCTTTCTTCACAATTACTATGTTTGAAAAACAAATGATTGCAACTCAAGAAATTAATGCTCCCAAAGTTCAACTGTTAAATTTCTTTAATCCTGATGGCAATTGATTTAAGAAAAACTCAACAGTTAAGGAATTGAACTCATATTTTTTTAAACAGAGTAAAAATTTCTCATTTCAATCAGAATGCAGCAACGTTCCAAAGAAATTTGGAATCTGAGACATTTTGTGTGAGAAGATTGCACATGTACTTTAAGAAAGTCATATGTTTACAATATTATTTTTCACTTAATAAATATCTCACATTATAACTCGAGTCCAATGAAGACAATAATGCAACATGACAATTCAAATTTACTGATGATTGACCTTTCTAGAGAAAATAGTATGAACGAGATTCTTTTTAAACTTACGTGAAGTTGAGGTGGTAAGCCAGGGCATTCAGAAGCTCAACATCATTTCCTTCCCCAGGAAGAGGTTCATGAGATAAAAGGGTACTAGCTAATAACCCAAACCATGGGTAGTCATCCAAGGTGGCAACCACAATTTCCCTACCATTCTGGTTCATCTGGGATTCCACAGGATCAAGAAAACATGCCTCAAGGGCATCAGCTCTTGCTTCATTTGTACCCAAACCCAAAAGTCCATCTGCAGAACTTGGAATATTTGCTCTGACATGATGAGTCAATCCTTCAATTTCCTCCTGTGCTCTCCTCACACCATGTTGGAAAATGTGTCTCAAGCAAAACACTGGGCTGTGATGATTTATGATCTGTGGCACAAAGGCCATGTTCCATTTCTCTGAAGTGGCCTGTTGCAGGGCTCTGAAGAAGTCTGAGGAAATGTGTGTATTTTGGTTGACCATCACTACCCAATTGTATTTCCAGGAGTCCAGATGATGCTTGCTGACCTGCAAAAATAAGGGGCACATCTTCACATTGAAATATCAGCTTTTGAGGAGTTATTGAGGACTGAGTACACCATAAGAAAATCCTTGAATAAGAACAGGTATTATGTATGAGTAAGGCATTACAAAAATATGACACTTCTCTTACACCAATTTTAGCAAGTTTCCTTGGAGATACCTGAGTATCAAACACTATATACAGCATTAAGTCTGATAACTTGCCACAATAAATAATATAAACACTACTTTTATTAGCTGCTGTAATAATAAGGGTTTTCTAAGATATATCTGCTGAGTTTACCACATAAATTTTTTATATCAGATGTTGGGAATAAATCCTCAACAAATAAAGATTTTATGAGAAAGGGTTTGAACTTCACAAATTTTAGGGAATGAAACACAAGAATTTGGTTGGGCTACAACTGGGGTGAAAAATCACCCAATTTTAAAGTTGGTATACTTCAAAATTTCAACCACACAGTCAATGCACGCAGTGTTCACAAACACCCAGGAGTGGCTGGGATGAGAGCTCAGAGAAGAGTGAGGTTTTTGGATAGAGTAGGAAACCAGGAAAACTGTCCTCCAAGGACAAATAACAGAACCCGGATTTGGCATTAAAAACAGCCTTAGAGGCTTCCAGAAATGTGTGTGTGAACCAAGGTTGTCCTTGGTTCACACAGAGATGTACAAGGACAAGTTTTTCTGAGAATTTGGATTCTTAGTAGCTGTGACAAATTGTACTCTACCATTTATATTTTCGACATCAGAGCTTGAAGTTCTCCAAGAATCCAAAGCTTCTAATCCCAGTTAGAAAATTCAAAATTGTTTGAAGCAGGAAAACTTTGGGAAAGGCATACATTTTTTAACCATTCTCCTTGAACATAGGAATTTCAGTCAATTTCAGGTTTCCTGCAGAAAATGTGTGCAAAAAAATGGCTGTCGAAAAATTTTAATACTAAAATTATTTCAAAATTGTGGGATCACCAGCATATCTAAAAATGTGTCACAGTCCTTCTGATGGATGGTTCAGCGTATTTTTTAGTCATCCAAAAATAGTAATTGCATATATGTCGGTTGATAAACTAAAACTTCAGTGGAAATCTATTTCTTGTTCTTACTACACCAAAAGATTATTTTCACAAAATCTGGAAACAGTCATAATAAGTACTCACAGTTTCAACTATGTCCAAAGTTTCTTGCTCAGAGCAGTTCACCAACATTTTACAGGATTTTGTAGTCATTCTTATGACTTCCATCATTTTCCTGATTTCAAGTACATTTGAACACTGCAGCCTCAAGAGTGGCACAATATCTGTGGATTCTGTTGAGGCAAACATTGAAAAAAATCAATCAAGATGTGGGAAAAAAATCATCCATGATTCAAGACCAGTATAAACCTCACCACAGTATTCAGTAGAGTTCCAACTCCAGAAGTGGATTTCAGGTTGGAAAGTTTCCATCCAGGGATCAAATTTTGGAACACATCCTGCTGTGTTGTCAATTGAACAATATTTAGTGATGAATGAAAGGCAAATTCTATTGGATTTTATGCTAATTCATCATTTCTAAAAACTTTATCATTCTGTGTTTCAATTTTTGTGGAACATTATTCAATATAGGTGCAAATATAAACCATGCAATGCTGAGGAAGAATTTGTTTAACAATATATTTCTTCTCTAAAATTCATCCATCAGAATTCAGAGCACACAATACTAACCTAATGATGCATGGAAAAAATCTGTATCTTCTCCAAACAGGACTTGACTGAAACCCAGCATCAATGCCAGAATGTTCAAGAACATGTTTCTACCGTCACAATGTGAAACTTATTGCTGTGCTCCACTTAGAATCATCATAGGGAATGATGAAGCTCCCAGCAAAATCAGCTTGTATATAAAGTCATGGAAACATTACTGAAATATGCAGAGAGTTTAGAAAGTCAAAGCCCAGTTACAATATACCCTGTTTCAGACTAACTTTAATGGCACACAAAAGTTTCTGCTGGAAATAATGAATTATTCAGCTGGTTCTGGCTGAAGTTACATCTTTTAATAAATTAAATTGCATACGCTATTTATCATGGGCCAAACTTGAGAATGTTATTTTGCTTTTTGTCCTTATTTTTAGTCACCATAGGAAGGCACTCAGAGTTGTCAAGCATTGGCCTCTTCTACATACATTCATGAACTATATGCAGGTAAAATTCCATTATGAAAAATTCAGTAACATCAAATCACTCATCATTGCAAAAGCTTCCACAGGTCCCAAAAGGAACATTATATAATATATTTACAAGTTGTTACAATGAACAATTTTGAGTGTCACCCTTAAAATAATGGAAACTCAGTCCCCATGATTAAAAAATCTTCATTATTGCATGCAAGGAAACAATTTCACATCATGACATTCACATTAAAACAATGTCAAACAATGTTTACATCATGTTTACCCAGGAAAACCGAGTGCAGCACAGTTCATCACGTCAAAAA
>CAJPEX010005549.1:0-15854 GCA_905338405.1 Notodromas monacha | reverse complement strand
TAAGATTGAGACAAAGTTGCAAGGATCTCTGTTATTTGATCTATTGCTTTGTTGAATGCCATCATTGCGCCTGTTATTGGAGTTGTCATTGCAGTTAATTTGGTTGTTGTTGTTTTGATTGTTGTTGTTTTGTCCATTGCTGTTGCATCCATTGTAGTTTTGATTTTGGTTGTTGTTGAAATTGTTTCCATTTTTGTTGTTAAATTGGGATGAGTTCTGACAGGATTCATTATCCAAAAACTGTTGCCTTGGTATCTATTGTTGTTTTGGAAGCCACTGCTTCTTTGATAGCTGTTGTTGGCTTGAGAGCCATTATTATGGACTTGCAAGCATAAAGTTGAATGATGTGATTGGTTGCACATTTGATATATCCTCCTATTGCCACAATTGGCAATGGAGTGATTGGAGTTGAGGCAGTTGTAGCACAAATTGTTTTGTCTGACTGCTTGTATGCGTTCAGGTATGCTGAGTGTGCATTTGAAGGGACTATGTCCCTGTTGACAAAATGGGCAGTCAAATTTGCTGGCGGAATTGTTTTGATAGTCCTGACAGCAGTTGAATCCAGTTCCTTTATAACTGGATATACGCTGAGAGCAACAAGGTGACCAATCTTTGTGGTCCAATTTTTCCGGTGTTGCAGATCAACTGCTATTCCTTCAAGATTTCTTTTCTTGTGTTGAGGAATGGTCAGATTTCTGTGAGGAGTTGGTTCTTCTAGAATGCTGTGGGCTTTTACATGCCTCACTTTTCCTTTTTCTTGAATTAAATTCCCCTCCTTGTCTTTAAAGTGGGATTTTTTGTATGATTCCTTTTCTTCCCCTTGTTTGTTGGAGGAGATGTTGAGAAAAGTTAACGCCGTAGGACACGCTTCATCCTCCGGTGC
Source organism: Notodromas monacha (assembly GCA_905338405.1). Classification (NCBI taxonomy): domain Eukaryota; kingdom Metazoa; phylum Arthropoda; class Ostracoda; order Podocopida; family Cyprididae; genus Notodromas; species Notodromas monacha. The sequence continues at coordinate 14,971 of CAJPEX010005549.1, read as the reverse complement.
TTCTTCTTTCAAGAATTTCCAGATCCCCCGGTACCAATTTGCAGGGGTACTTTCTCATGTTGCAGATTCTGATGCGCAATGAGGGGGATTTAGTTTCAGCTCATGCATGACATTGGTAAGCTGTCCACCATGGCGCAGATGATGCATGATTGTAGGCCACAGACGTATATGAACTTGTGGCATATTTGAGCNATGACATTGGTAAGCTGTCCACCATGGCGCAGATGATGCATGATTGTAGGCCACAGACATATATGAACTTGTGGCATATTTGAGCGTAAATTGTGAAGTTGGGTGGTGATGTCAACCACTCTTTCCATGTATTTTGCCATATTGTCTGCTGTGTTGCCCTCTGGTTTGAGTTTGTCAAACATCTTGAAGATGCATTGATGGATTGCTTGGATATTTCCATATTCTTCAATAAGAATTTAAGAATCCTGCAGTAATTGGACTCATCTGTTTTATCTTGCTGTCTGTCCACAAGATTTTTTGCCTTTCTGTCAAGATAAAGTAGAAGCAGGCCAATCCTTTGGGACGGCGTGATGTACTTGGACAGAATGATGTGGATTTTATGAAAGTTTGACCAGAAATGGTCAAATGTAAATTCCTCCTCCGCATTTCCACTGAAACCTTTAAAGGAGGGGAGTAACGTTTTCTTCTCAAGATCCCAGACAAAAGATGACAATGGTTACGGCATATTTTTTGCCAATGCATAGGTTTGTAACGCTGTGAGATACGGGTCAGTTTTGTCATCAATTTCCAGTAGCTGATGAGACTGCGTTTGGAGTTTTTGGTAGGGAACTAAGTCCCTTTGGATGTTTGGAGCAAGGTTCACTGGAGCTTCCTTTTCCAGAGGTGTAAATACACCTGGGATTGGTTCTGCATAAGGTGAATTTGAAAATTGCACTCCCAGGATGCATGCTTGTTTAGGCCTCAATTCAAACCAGTTTGTCTGTAGCTACTCCAGCGTTTGAAGAATTATTGTGTTCAGTTCATTGCACAATTGGGAGATCTGATTCTGCTCTGCATCCTCAAAGTGATGTTGTTTGAGGGAGATCAAGTATATCAATGCTATCATGAACATTTGGTGTTTTTGCACAAATGTTTAATATGTATCTGCACTCTGCTGCTGCTTACACGCTTTGTTGCACAAGTATTTGGTGTGCGCCAGAATCACAACCTGCTGGATAGTGGGGTTGGGATCAAATTGGGTCAATTGACTTGTAGTTGAGATGCCCATCACTGATAGAGGTGGTGACAGGTTTAGAGGAGCAACAATGGGTTGCTGCGGCAGTCTGCCGGGTCGTTGTACACTCCGTTAAGCTGCTAGCTGAGTCAAACCTGGCAAATTTGCCAGTTGTACGTGGGGTAGAGCATTTTCTCCCCTTGATTGTGTTTGTAACTGACTTGCAGCAATAATTCCACTATTTAAAACACTTGGAGGGTCACCGTAGCAAGATGGTGGTCTGCTCATCTGCGTACGCGTGAGAGAAGCACTGGCAGGTCTTGTTGATTGTCTGCAAGGCATAATGCTGTTTGTATGTGTGGAATTGTTCATTACACTCACTGATGTTGATTGTTTGGTAATTGGTTGAAATTTCACCAAGGGTTTTTCCTTGAAGATTTTTCCAAGACTTTGTTACAGTCCTGTACTCTAATCTGGATGTTTGTAAATAGTTTTTTACTGGCCACCACTTTTGTCAGGGGCTATTGAGCCTCTCTGGAAAAGATTTATGTCTCTGCTTGTTTTTAGTGAAGCAAAGAAATGATGTAGACACAATCGGCCGTTTTTGCCTGAGGTAAATACCTTGACGTCAGTGTATGTGATCCTCAAAGTTCCAACAATATCTGAAGATGATTTTTGCAGCACACAAAATAGTAAGTCTGTTCTCTGGGGAGTTCAGAAGACAAGTGACAGTTTTTTCACACAAATATGAACAGGCTCAGGTCCTCCTTTGGTGGAAAGTTTCCTCAAGGCTTTCTGCCAGTGTGTCCAATTGTTATTTGATCAGGTCCTGGTAATTCCCATGATTTTGTGTGATTCACACAAGTGGAATAAGTCTTGGAGATCATTATCTCCAAGGCTATCCCTGGTGTGGTTGGGTTTCTTAGGAATCTTGTTTTCCTTTCCTGTTTGCATATTGTTAATAATTTATCAAGTTTGCAGGAATTCATTTTTGCTTCAACATAAGGACAAGGTGGTGATTTTTACGCCATGTCTTTCTCTCAAAAGTTCCATTGGTGTGCTCACTTGTGCAACATCTAGTTGTCCCGAATTGATTGGGGCGTCAGCGGGCGACATCTAGTCAACCCGGGACAGGGGGGTCTTTCCCTAATTTTTTTTCAGGTCTGAACTGTTTCTCAAGCTCTAATGATTTCTGGTCTTGCCCTGATTTTTACACCTCAACAATTTCTTGATGTTTCAGCTTCAACTTTTTCTGGATTGATTTTCTGATTAATTTTCCTTTTATTGATTTTTTTGGGACACCAAGGGAGTTGGAGTGCAGACAAATCCATCACATCATTGTAGGGAATTCCCAGTGAACCAAAAATTCCAATGATAACCTGGCCATCACACCACAATATCTTCGCACTCATTTTGGAATGCTCTGTTTGATCTCCTTCTTTATATTTTTCTGAGCAGTCTTTTTTTTGCAAATGGCTGAGATCAGTTGTCCATGCAGCTTGCTGATTTCACTTGCATTGAATGTTTGAGAATCTCTCCTACAAAATGTTCATGTCATACAGAGGAAATATAGTTTCCATCCTCTCATTGGAATTTCTATTGAGAAATCCTTTGCTGTTCTTTCTGGCAGATTGTGAGTTTATTATGACCCATTCATTACAAAATTGGTAGCAGAGGGTGGTGAACACTCTGGTGGGATTTCAGGTCCATGAAAATTGAGAAAAAGAAAATCAGTGTATAAATAATTTATAATTATTGAAAGCTTGCTCCCCATTTATCCCCCTTAACATGTTACAGGAGGTACCTTTTAGTAACTGTCAGTTCAAGCAAAGTGTCTCCCCATTGAAAAACTGAACCTATCCAGGCATCCCTTGATTTAGACCAATTAATGCCAATGGGCTTGGTCATGGTGCCCAAGCCATGCTGTTTGTTTCATGATTATGATGCTCACAAAGGATGCAGTTTGAATGTGCTGTTATATGAATGACAACTGTGGTAAGCCAATTTTATTTGTGGTGGTCTAAATTGAAATGATTGAGTTGTGCTATGCAAGTCCTGAAAGTGGATGATTGCAATACCCAAAGTCACAAAGTGGACCAAGGTGACACCAGTGGTGCAACTCTGATTCTTGTGAGTGCAAAGGCTCCTGTTGCTAGAGCTTTTGTGTTGTTTGCCATTTTGGTTTGTACCTCCTGCGCTGTTTCCCCAAATATGATAGCGTCATCAATGTAGGTATTGTTTGTAAGTTCATCTTGTTTGGATGTTGGTATTATTTGTTTCTTGACTGCTTGTAGGTAGAGGTAACGCACAGCTGCATTAAAAATGAATGGGGCACAATTGATTATCCATGGAAGACAAAGAAAATGGTAAAACTTGGGTACATATTCTCCATCAGGCTTATGTTCAGGCCACCATATTAGAAGGACCCATTTTTCTTCTGGTGCTAGCTGAACTTGGATGAAGGCTTTTTGTATGTCACCAATTCCAAAATATTTGCTGAATCGCCAACTAAGCAATATGTTTGTGATATCCAGAAACAAGTTAGGTCCTTGGAAGAAGAGTTGATTGCACAAGTAGCAGTTTGCATTGCTGGCATTTCCTGCCATAATGACTTGAAGAGGCGTTGACGTGCTTTCTGGGCATGTCACGCCATGATGCAGTAATTCTTTATAGGCAGTTCTGTGATTGTTCATTTCCTCAAGTGTTGTAGATGCAATGACTCCATCTTTGATCCATTGTGAGAATAGATCTTTGTATGCTTCTGCAAGCAGTCCGCCTTTTTCCAAGAGGCGCATGACTGACTTGCTCCTGATTGCAGCCATGTTTGAATTTGGCTGGCAATTTTTTGGATATAGGTAGGATTTAATGAGTGGAGCAACTACTATTCCTTCCTTGCTGATTGTAATTTGCTGGAGATATTGTTTGTATTGGTCCATTTCGTAGGGGGTTTCTTTGTTAATATCACCAAGAATGTTGATTTGATCCTGCTTGAGGAAGTTGATTGTTAGGTTGGTGAGTTCCTCATCAAGATATGCTGTTGGATGTCCAAAAACAACATGCAAGGATGGTCTTCCCATTAGGGGGGGGGGTGAGGATTGTCCCAATTTCCGCAAGCAATGAGCCCAAATTCCAATGGTACAATACTGAAGGTGGAGTGCAACCAATAAGGATCCTGGTTGTGTTTATATATTGTCACCAAATCCTTGCCCCCCAGCACAATGTCAAAGGTGATACCAGTGCTCTTCTGGAGGCGTGGATCAGCTAGGAAATATTTGAAGTCCTGTAGCTGTGAAAGTGTGTGGGGGTTGGTTGCCCCCCAGGATTCTTGCAGTGGTACAACAACAGCTATGGTCTCCAAATTGAATTTTGTATTGTTCCTGGGCTGCAAATGCAGCTTTACCAGAGTTGTTGACTGCAGACAAGCATTTCCAATGACCGCAATGGTGTGGGCTGTGGCTGTTTGTGAAGTTGGTAATTGAAGTCACTGGACAGGGGCTTGCGTCACCAGAGTCAATTGTTATCCTGTGTCAAGTAACGCATGGACCTCAACATCTTGTGGTTGTATTTTATTTGTTGCGGTTTCCAGAAGAGAGTATGCCACAGAACTTGTTGCAACATTTGCCCGAACTAGTCATGTAGGGTTGGCTATTGATGCTGGTGCCTTGCTTGCCGGTGTGGGCAATGCCGCCACCGTTGGCGGTAGTGGTAGGCAATCAGAGATGGCTTGTAAGATTGAGACAAAGTTGCAAGGATCTCTGTTATTTGATCTATTGCTTTGTTGAATGCCATCATTTCGCCTGTTATTGGAGTTGTCATTGCAGTTAATTTGGTTGTTGTTGTTTCAATTGTTGTTTTGTCCATTGCTGTTGCATCCGTTGTAGTTTTGATTTTGGTTGTTGTTGAAATTGTTTCCATTTTTGTTGTTATATTGGGATGAGTTCTGACAGGATTCATTATCCAAAAACTGTTGCCTTGGTATCTATTGTTGTTTTGGAAGCCACTGCTTCTTTGATAGCTGTTGTTGGCTTGAGAGCCATTATGATGGACTTGCACGCATAAGGTTGAATGATGTGATTGGTTGCACATTTGACATCTCCTCCAATTGCCACAATTGGCAATGGAGTGATTGGAGTTGAGGCAGTTGTAGCACAAATTGTTTTGTCTGACTGCTCGTATGCATTCAGGTATGCTGACTGTGCATTTGAAGGGACTATGTCCCTGTTGACAAAACGGGCAGTCAAATTTGCTGTCGGAATTGTTTTGATAGTCCTGATAGCAGTTGAATCCAGTTCCTTTATAACTGGATATAGGCTGAGAGCAACAAGGTGACCAATCTTTGTGGTCCAATTTTTCCGGTGTTGCAGATCAACTGCTATTCCTTCAAGATTTCTTTTCTTGTGTTAAGGAATGGTCAGATATCTGTGAAGAGTTGGTTCTTCTGGAACGCTGTGGGCTTTTACATGCCTCACTTTTCCTTTTTCTTGAATTAAATTCCTTGTCGTTGTCTTTAAAGTTGGATTTTTTGTATGATTCCTTTTCTTTCCCTTGTTTGTTGGAGGAGATGTTGAGGAAAGTTAACGCCGTAGGAGACGCTTCATCCTCCGGTGCTTCTTCTTTCAAGAATTTCCAGATCCCTTGGTACCAATTTGCAGGGGTACTTTCCCATGTTGTGGATTCTGATGCGCAATGAGGGGGATTTAGTTTCAGCTCATGCATGACATTGGTAAGCTGTCCACCATGGCGCAGATGATGCATGATTGTAGGCCACAGACATATATGAACTTGTGGCATATTTGAGCATAAATTGTGAAGTTGGGTGGTGATGTCAACCACTCTTTCCATGTATTTTGCCATATTGTCTGCTGTGTTGCCCTCTGGTTTGAGTTTGTCAAACATCTTGAAGATGCATTGACGGATTGCTTTGATATTTCCATATTCTTCAATAAGAATTTAAGAATCCTGCAGTAATTGGACTCTTCTGTTTCATCTGACTGTCTGTCCACAAGATTGTTTGCCTTTCTGTCAAGATAAAGTAGAAGCAGGCCAATCCTTTGGGACGGCGTGATGTACTTGGACAGAATGATGTGGATTTTATGAAAGTTGGACCAGAAATGGTCAAATGTAAATTCCTCCTCCGCATTTCCACTGAAACCTTTGAAGGAGGGGAGTAACGTTTTCTTCTCAAGATCCCAGACAAATGATGATGATGGTTGCGGCATATTTTTTGCCAATGTGTAGGTTTGTAATGCTGTGAGATATGGGTTGGTTTTGTCATCGATTTCCAGTAGCTGACGAGACTGCGTTTGGAGTTTTTGGTAGGGAAGTAAGTCCCTTTGAATGCTTGGAGCAAGGTTCACTGGAGCTTCCTTTTCCAGAGGTGTAAATACACCTGGGATTGGTTCCGCATAATGTGATTTCGAAAATTGCACTCCCAGGATGCATGCTTGTTTTGGCCTCAATTCAAGCCAGTTTGTCTGGAACTGCTCCAGCGTTTTAAGAATTATTGTGTTCATTTCATTGCACAATTGGGAGATCTGATTCTGCTCTGCATCCTCAAAGTGATGTTGTTTGAGGGAGATCAAGTATATCAATGCTATCATGAACATTTGGTGTTTTTGCACAAACATTTGATATGTATCTGCACTCTGCTGCTGCTTACACGCTTTGTTGCACAAGTATTTGGCGTGCGTCAGAATCACAACCTGCTGGATAGTGGGGTTGGGATCAAATTGGGTCAATGTACTTGTAGTTGAGATGCCCATCACTGATAGAGGTGGTGACAGGTTTGGAGGAGCAACAATGGGTTGCTGCGGCAGTTTGCCGGGTCATTGTACACTCCATTGTGCTGCTAGCTGAGTCAAACCTGGAAAATTGGCCAGTTGTACGTGGGGTAGAGCATTTTCTCCCCTTGATTGTGTTTGTAACTGACTTGCAGCAATAATTCCACTATTTAAAACACTTGGAGGGTCACCGTACCAAGATGGCGGTCTGCTCATCTGCTTATGCGTGAGAGAAGCACTGGCAGGTCTTGTTGATTGTCCGCAAGGCATAATGCTGTTTGTATGTGTGGAATTGTTCACTACACTCACTGATGTTGACTGTCTGGTAATTGGTTGAAATTTCACCTACGGTTTTTCCTTGAAGATTTTTCCAAGACTTTTTTACAGTCCTGTACTCTAATCTGGATGTTTGTAAATAGTTTTTTACTGGCCACCACTTTTGTCAGGGTCTATTGAGCCTCTCTGGCAAAGATTTATGTCTCTGCTTGCTTTTAGTGAAGCAAAGAAATGATGTAGACACAATCAGCCATTTGCGGCCTGAGATAAATACCTTGACATCAGTGTATGTGATCCTCAAAGTTCCAACAATATCTGATGATGATTTTTGCAGCACACATAATAGCAAGTCTGTTCTCTGGGGAGCTCAGAAGACAAGTGACAGTTTCTTCACACAAATATGAACAGGCTCAGGTCCTCCTCTGGTGGAAAGTTTCCTCAAGGCTTTCTGCCAGTGTGTCCAATTGTTATTTGATCAGGTCCTGTTAATTCCCATGATTTTGTGATTCACACAAGTGGAATAAGTCTTGGAGATCATTATCTCCAAGGCTATCCCTGGTGTGGTTGGGTTTCTTTGGAATCTTGTTTTCCTTTCCTGTTTGCATATTGTTAATAATTTATTATGTTTGCAGGAATTCATTTTTGCTTCAAGATAAGGACAAGGGGGTGTTTTGTACGCCACATCTTTCTCTCAAAAGTTCCATTGGTGTGTTCACTCAGGCAACATCTAGTTATCCTGAGTTGATTGGGGCGTCAGCGGGCAACATCTAGTTGAACTGGGACAAGGGGGTCTTTCCCTATTCTGATTTTCAGGTCTGAACCGTTTCTCAAGCTCTAATGATTTCTGGTCTTGCCCTGATTTTTACACCTCAACAATTTCTTGATGTTTCAGCTTCAACTTTTTCTGGATTGATTTCCTGATTACTTTTTCTTTTATAGATTTTTTTGGGACACCAAGGGAGTTGGAGTGCAGAAGAATCCATCACATCATTGTAGGGAATTCCCAGTGAATCAAAAATTCCAATGATAACCTGGCCATCACACCACAATATCTTTGCACTCATTTTGCAATGCTCTGTTTGATCTCCTTCTTTATATTTTTCTGAGCAGTCTTTTTTTTTGTAATTGGCTGAGATCAGTTGTCCATGCAGCTTGCTGTTTGTGATTGTATTGAATGTTTGAGAATCTCTCCTACAAAATGTTCATGTCATACAGAGGAAATATAGTTTCCATCCTCTCATTGGAATTTCCATTGAGAAATCCTTTGCTGCGCTTTCTGGCAGATTGTGAGTTGATCATGACCCATTCATTACAAAATTGGTAGCAGAGGGTGATAAACACTCTGGTGGGATTTCAGGTCCATGAAAATTGAGAAGAAGAAAATCAGTGTATAAATAATTTATAATTATTGAAAGCTTGCTCCCCATTTATCCCCCTTAACATGTTACAGGAGGTACATTTTAGTAACTGTCAGTTCAAGCAAAGTGTCTCCCCATTCAAAAACTGAACCTCTCCAGGCATCCCTTGATTTAAACCAATTAATGCCAATGGGCTTGGTCATGGTGCCCAAGCCATGCTGTTTGTTAGATCTGAATTCATGATTATGATGCTCACAAAGGATGCAGTTTGAATGTGCTGTTATATGAATGACAACTGTGGTAAGCCAATTTTATTTGTGGTGGTCTAAATTGAAATGATTGAGTTGTGCTATGCAAGTCCTGAAAGTGGATGATTGCAATACCCAAAGTCGCAAAGTGGACCAAGGTGACTAAATACTTGGAATCATGCTTCCCCTCATTATGTACCCCATAAACACGTCTTACTTCATGGCTAAATAATTATTCTACTCACAGTGACCTGATCATTAGGCCACAGAAATTTTTTTTGGAGAACTAGAACTTGGGCTCAGGGATATGAGCTTGCAGGACCTGAGGTCTTTGTCTGGCTTTGGCTCTGCTCATCCATTTGGGTTTAGTAATTGCCTTATGCTGCAATTTTTTATTACTGATAATTTCTTTTTGTTATCAGGGAAGGGAAGAAAGTGTATCTATTCACATCAATTGTGCAATTGTAAGTTTGGGTATGCTTTTTAAATATCCATATACAGCTTATTTCTCTGTTTTCCCTTTGGGTGTAATGGAATGTGTTTGGATGATCAAGGATATGGAGGGGAGGTTGTTTGGTTGCGTAAATGTGGCTTGAACCTTGTGAATGTTGAAAAGCAGAAAATTAAACTTGCTGTTGAATTCATCCACTTGCAGTGGATGTGTGTCTTCTTTGAAATTCTTCCTCCAGCCAATCAGAGGTGGGAGAAGAAGTCCTATGCTTTGGTCAGATCATGTGTCCAAAGCATATGGCTGAAACAAACGCTAACTATATTTCTCCATTTCCCAACCAACCAGACCTCTAAATTAACTCTCATTGTAATTATCCCTGAAACTCTTCACCCAACATATTCAAACATTTTCTCTAACCAATTGATTGTGATAGTGATTCCTGAATTTGAGTGAACAAATATATTTTTGTATTTATTTGTTTAGTTTGGCTGTTATGTATTGCAATGCATAACTTGTATTGTATTTTGCTTTGTGTGAACTGTGATTCTTGATGCTTATGAATAAACCAGACAAAATAGGGGTATGTAATTATGGTACTCCCTCAATTACATATTCCCAGCCACAAACCAACTGATTGCCATGTGTGATCTTTTATATGTATTGTGACTGAGCTGCAATGCTTTCTCTTGTTGGGAACCAATTGTTCCCAAGAATGAATGCAAAATGAATTCAGTATGTCATGCCTCAACTTCCAGGATGGGTGTGATAAAAAAGGCGAAAAATCGTTGTGTTTTATTTAGTCTGCTTAGTTTTTGTATTTGTATGGTCTGTCAGAAGTATAGGATTATATTTCAGGAAGAATTTGCAGGACGAGTCATGCAACATACAAATGATATGTGCCATGATGGTTGACAATTGAAGAGGAGAAAGAGGAGCATTTTCCTTATGATAAAAAAATTGAAAGCTTCCTGTTTTTATGCTTTTATGAGCACGATTTTCAAGGGAAAATGCATGTTTTCTAAAACCATTTTTTTGTTTGAACATTGACTCATCCTGTTTTCTTTTTGAGTGGCTTCATTCTATAAGTTAGATCCTCTGGGATTTCTAATCTTTCATCAGAGTTCGATTTATCCCTCAACATCAATTTTGATCTAAGTGGGGAATCCATCCATGAAACGTGAAGCGATCCGGATTTGTAAGAGAATTTTTTTTATCTCGCTCTTGAGCGTTCTTGTATTTTCCTTTCCAGATCGACGTGAACTTAGTCCCAGAAAACAGGTAGAAATTCTAGATCCTAAGATGGTACATCTTTTGTGCAGGATTTAAAAAAAATCCAAACATTAGGAAAACCATGAGAAGTGATCTTATTTGTTTTGAAATTATTGTATTTCAAATTTTCTGTGCTCGACAAGAAGCAAGTAAATTGTACTGTATACTGTATTTTTTTTCTCTTCCCAATCAAATCCATGTAAAAATCCAAGACGTGATTGAAATGTAGAGCTAAATAACGACTTCAATCACATTCAGTGTATTGAATGACGCAAATCGTAAATACCGTGATTATTCGAGTACCACGCTTACCTATTTTTCTGAAATCTCCTTTTACGTGGAAAATAAATTTTTATTAGAACAAAAACAATTTTCGGAGAGTCCCCGAGGTGCGGATGTAACTGGCACTTGGACCTTGTCCGTATACCGGATCATGTTTTCTCATAGACTTTAATGGGAACTTATTTAATTGGTCCTGCAGTTGATCAGAAATTTGGAATGAATCCCCAAAAAAATGGTTGGATGTGTTTTTCTCGACTGGAAGATACTGAATATGACTGTGCTGAAGAAATCACAGAGACTTTGATCTTATGACATCAAAAGGACCCCAAAACAGGAAAGAAAAAAATACAAGTCTTGCTATACTGTGCTCAGTTGACTCGAGAAATACTCAAAAGAAAGAAGTACAAAATTAACCTGTTTTCGATTTTAAATTTGAGTGAATTTATGATGCAATTTTTCCAATTATGATTGATTCAATTTGTTCGAGAGTCATTCAAATGTTGAAAGATGGACATTTTTTAGTTGTTCTATATATGTTGGAAACGTGTCCATATCTCGAGACATTGTCCAGACGTCGTGCGGATTTTTCGAAAGTTGAAGTGCCCCTGAGACGAATTGCCCGTGTGTTGAGGCGTCCGCATGTCGGGGTCTCACATGTAGGGCAATCAGCCCTCAAAGAAATTCGGGAATTTAAAAGGAATAAAAATGCACGATCCGCCGGGGAATACGGCGTGAAGATTCTCGGTGGAATCTTCGAAAGGAAAGGATAAAAATATATTTCGAATTCAATAAGATGATAAAGAGTTTAAAACCCACAAGGCTTGACAAAGATAGACGCAAAATCACAAGTTCAAAGCAGGAAGCAAGATTCGCGCATCCGAATGCTTTGAAGTTCGACAACGTAGTGCCAAAATAATTCATCCCGGAAAAGAAAAGATTTACGATTGCGCAATTTGCGGCAGCGGGCACTTCCATCGGGATTTCCCGCTGTCGCATTCCTTGAATTCAAGTTTTTTGTATTATTAAGTTACCTCTATTTTTCGGATTTTAACGAACGAGTTCTCTGTGTCTCACAAAAACCCCCCTGTTTTGAACAGGGACTCGCGCAGATGTCGCTGGTCGAAATAACAAGAGTTAGAACACAGAGGGCAGAGTGAGATAAAATCTAGAACATTCTCGAAATTAACAGTGTACTCAACGCAATTAAACGACAATATGGATGCCTACAGAAGTGAAAGTGAAAGAAGGATTCCCAAGTTAGACCCCATGTTTCGACTGGCCAGATCGAATCAGGAGGTCATAGGAGAAAGTGTTAGTAATTTCGTTGTCAAGGGCGATTTCGTTTTCGATCAAGTGCGTTTTCGATTTCGTTTAAGTGCGTTTTCGTTCGCATGCGTATGCTCTGTTTTGAGTCTTTTGTTCTCTTTTGTTGTGAATAAGGTTGAAAGTGAAAATAGGGAAAGGAAAAAAGATTTTTTCGAAAAAGGTGCGAGATCAACGAATGCGAAGCGTTCAATGGCATCGGGCGGTGGTGTCGGCGGCGGTATGGCGTCGGGTGTGCAAGGCGACGGTGACAATGGGTCCAAGGATCTTTCCGGTTGGTTGTTTTTTGGTGTCGTATTGAACCGGGTCTGACGATTCAGCTTGTCGTCGATAGATGAGCTGCATGATTTGTTAGCAAAAATGAAGATGATCGACGTCCATACGAGGGCAAAGCGGTCTCGGGATGACGTTTCAGAAGCTGAAAGAATGCTTCAAAAGGGATCAGTGCCAGGAACATCGAGCCAAGAACAATTTGGGCCTTTGACACCAGCGCAGCGTGAGCGATTGGAAAAATTTTTAAAGGTATGTGGATATATTTGTATAGTGATTTGTATTGAGAAGAACTATGATAGGCGATGTGCGCAATATGTGTTAATCTGTGTGTTATAATTTTATCGATGGAGAAATGTGTAACGAATTTATGATATAATGAACTATGAATCTAGATCATTCGGAGTGATTACGTGGCAGATGCTGAGCTACAAGGAGTTGAGCGAGAATTGCGTGCAAAATGAGCGCGGATTACCGAAATGGGAGAAGAATGTGCTTTGCTCGAAGGGACGAGAAACGTACTCGGATTAAAGATCAGTGAGGAGACCGAATGATTAACTCGGGCGAAGAACTTAGAATTATGTGCCGATCAGGCTCTAGATTCTGCCTTCGAGAAAACTTTGGTAGTAGACTCAGCGGACCTGAATACTGGGCTAGGTTTCGGTCGACGTTATTTCGTGGAAGGAGTGTCGGTCGTTCAACGCGTTATTGGTATGTTATTACAATACTTTCAAGTTTTGAGGAATGTATTTTAATTTTTTGCATATCATGGTTGTTTGGCTTGTGCAGATGGATTGACTATTCTTTCGTTTCGGGATTTGGAATTTATTCTTGGCCCTCGAGATTTGGTGTTGAAAAGATGGGAGGCTGATTCGAAGCTTTCTTTTTTGCATATCATGGTTGTTTGCTTGTGCAGATGGATTGACTATTCTTTCGTTTCGGGATTCGGAATTTATTCTCGGCCCTCGAAATTTGGTGTTGAAAAGATGGGAGGCTGATTCGAAGCTCTCTAAGGTTGATCAGCCTAGCTGTATCGTTGGTCCTGATTCCAAAGTCTTAACTGGGACTGTTCCAATAGATGTTGATGATGATGATAACAATTCTGTTGTCGTAGAGGCTTCGGTGGTCGAAAACGATTTTGCGAGTGATGGTAATTATTAATTATAATCACATCATCATGTTAGCTGTAAGTTATTATTACGTTCTCTTTATTATTATTATTTTTTAATTGATTTTTCAGAAGATGTTCTTCGTGTTTTTCGTCGTACTCGATATATTCCTGAGGATTTAAGCACGTATGCTCGGAATGCCATCAAGGCAATGAAGATTACTCCTGAATTGCTAGCAATCTTGGGCAATTGGATGATTCCTTTGCCAATTCCGGGATGTGTTGGGGAGGATTACGATTTCATAACGGATGATTACGAGTTGGACGGCGATCATGAATTGATCAAAAACTCTGAATTCCCTGCAATTATGATATTGGGAGATTTGCTAATTTCGACCTTTAATATTACTCGTATGCGACGTTTTTACAAGACGCGTATTCACAATATTCAGCATGTTCGTTACCCGTGTCCAAATTATTCATATTTGACGGAGGGACTGAACGTAGATATCTTCCAGGTATATACGTATATATATTTTTCTTTACATATATTAACCTACTTCATTCTTACAGGTATCAATCAGTGGCCTGAGTCTCGTCATAAGAAAGAATAACGTGGATGCGAAATCTCTACGGGATCGTCTTGAGAAAAGGATGCGATTGCACCCAACATTTAAGTTCTTGCAAATATACGTGCATGGAGGGACGAACGATATTAAACAACTCTGCACGTATAAAAATTATAATCCAAGATTGGCAAATTTTGGGTTATTTTTTGAGGCATACGAGGGATATTTTCGAAGTTTGGCGCTAGAATTTCAATGCAACATCTTTGCTTTGGGAGCATCACCACCAGCTCCACAGCCACTCTTAAGGAGTCCCCAAAGCGCAATTTTGGATTTGGATGGGAATAATTTGCCTTTAATCCCTTTGAGATCTGGTGGGAGTGTTGATATTGATGAAGAGTCACGTGAGCGTGCAGCTCGTATTTTCCAACGGGATCTTTTTAATCGCCTGAAGCTAAATGAAGGATCAAAGTTCCTGATAGATGAAGCAAAGGGTTTGTTTTGGATGCCATTACCAACTCCCATTGATGCTCTTAGTAACTTTAGTCGGGGTCGTGGGAGTTTGTTGGACTTTGGGCATTTATTGTCAACTTCCTCATTGATCTTTGCGAAGTACATTTGTCTATCTATTTGGCGAGGATTGAGGAATTTGCCTGGTTATGAAGCTATACTGGGTAGAGGTTGTTCTGGTGGATGTCCTGTATTTTTGAATGATGGGTCTATTCAAGCGGGAGTTTTACCTGGATACCTTCATCAACATGCTGGTAGTCATGGTCCTATCTTGGACTGTGTTGGACCTCTACTGGTTGGATCTAATTGGTATGTTTACGTAAATGATAGTTAGTTTTACAAGT
>CAJPEX010005548.1:0-15857 GCA_905338405.1 Notodromas monacha | reverse complement strand
ATTTGTTCTTAGCTTTGTTGAATTTCCGTCCTTGTTTTTATTCATTCTCCAACAAATTAGCTTACTGTTTTCCTTGGAAAATCTGAGACCACCTGTCGGAGCACTGCTGCTTTCTGTGTTTTTTTTTTTAGGTTTATAGAACTTGATTTTTAAAATTCGGCGAAATTTAACAGATATTTGCTGATGAATAATTTTCAACAGTCATGTTCTTTCATGCTGTATTTGGTTGGGATGCGATCCATATACTTTTTCAGAACACTATATCGTTAATTTCCTGATTGAGTCTCGGATTTTCAATCACCCAGTTTAAAATACATCGAAGACGCTGTAGAAAAACTGTGAAAAAATACAGTTTACCGTCTGCATATTTTAAAAATTGACGGTCGATTAAAAAAATTGACAACCAACTCACGGTATTTTTAAATTACTTTATATTGAAAATAAAAACCATGTTCCAATGCAGAGTTTTTTCAACTTCCAAATTTGTATGTCTTCAGCATTTAATTTTGAGGATGCAGTCTATATAGTCAATAATGTCCATTGAGATGAACAAGTCGTCCGAATTATAATTTGGAGGGAAGGACATGATTTAAATTCTTTTAAATGACGTGAAAGAATTCTTTGGAGGATTATAACAGAAACTTGATTGTCGATTTAATACTGTATAATAATCAGAGCTAATACTTCCAAAAACTTTATTTTTTGTTCATGGAAAAATGCATGTTCGCGCCTAAAGCAGCAAAATCAGCATGCAATTTTATTTCGTTTTTCAATCTGAAATAATATTACTTCATACAAAATTAAGAGAAGTTTCATCCTGTATTAGCTGACGTTTTTCAATTGGGGAAACAAAAATGGTGATGAAATGAGCTTCATAAGCATTTTGGATCGATGTACGTATTCAAGGAAAGCTTGCAAAATTTTTAAAGGCGTTCTTCTTAAAGGAGGTCGAATGGAACTGTAGCAAATACGCTTCTTGAATAGAAAAGAGCGGCATTCAACGCGATATTTAAAAGTCTCGGAAGCTCTCGGTGGGATTAAGTGCACGAACGGGTTCTCCCGGCTGTGCCAAAATTGAATTCCCCTGTCTCCGGTTCAAGTAACCTCGATTCGATGAGTCAAATTTGCCGCGTCAAATTTGCATTTAAGAGAATAGAAAATGCATTTGAATGTTGAGGGATTTTTTATTTATTTCTCGTGCAAAATTGGCTCAAGAATTGGTGACTGGAGCTCCAGAATATTACGCGGTGTCAAATATAAAACGTAGTTGGATTTTCACCATTTTTCAGCCATGCTTTGCAAAAATTATTGCGTCTGAGATATTTGATTTATTTTCAATGGCCTTTTACGTGTAAGGCCATTCCCCGATTTTTGCCCGCAAATTTCTGAAAACAATTGCGCCATAATGTAATTTCTGCGAAGTCGTATACAGCGAGAAGACAAGTTCCTTGTATCGGATGATAAGTTTGCGGAATATTTTGTGATGTTTTGAATAAAAATTATGGTGATCATTTTTTTTAAATTAAGTCCTTCATAAATTTTGATAAGGTCAAGTTATCGCAGCTTCAATCCTAATAACAACTTTACTTAGCTTAACTTGTCGTTCGAAATAAAAGGGGAAAAGTTGCAAGTAAATTTTCAAGTAATTTTTTCATGATTATTGTTGGGGTTCTTCAAAGTAGTGAAGGTTTTAACATATATGCACTGATGTTTATGACGTTTACTAATTGAAATGGTCATTTCAAGTTGAATGCTCATTCGAAATAAATTGTTGCTGCCATTTTCAGCTCAGAATAAGATAATTTTTGGAAAGTTTTGGAAGGCAGCAGAAGCATGATTAGAATCAAGAGATTCATGTAATTCAGAATAAATATTCAGAGTAAACTGAGTTTGACATTGTATACGGCATACAATAGATTCGTTTCGATTTCCAAGAGCAAAACAGCGGCAGTACTTGCCTTAATTTATGTCTATACTCATATTTTAGTGCAAACGGTTCTTCAAACGCCGGTGCTTTGTTCTAAAAGAGACGCAAAACCACCTGCTTCATTAGTTTTTCCAGTCGTAATATTTCTTTGAGGTGCGAGTAATGAAATGAGGGGCTGCACGCTTAAGAAAAAAAATTTATTCACGCCATATCGGGTCACGTGATGCACGAGTACACGAGCATTGCTGGGAAAATGCGGGACGTGCTGGAAGTAGGAACGAATGTCACGACTTCTGTAGTCCATTACTTGCGACCAGTTCGTGGTACACGTCAGGGATGTTATGTGAGAGGTGGTGACATCGCCGACGTCGTCGACAGTCCGAGTAAATTCGTCGAGAGGTCAGCTGAGGGCGTTAGTGTTTTCTATGTACTGTAGTAACTATAGAGGATGGAATCCCGAACCCCCGAGTCTTCTTCACTGGAACTTGAACTCTGTGCGACGTTTTTTTTTTTTTTTTGTAGTACAAATATGCAATTATTTTCTTTTTTATTTATTTTGGAAGTCCAACTTGGTTCAGAGTTTCCTTAATCGACATCACCGATTTTTTCACTTATCCACCCGGGGTGCTTATTTGCAAAAAAAAGGTGTCTCATGATTCTTGCTACATTTTGCTGAGTGTAAATTTTTTATATTTGATTTGAGGCTATTTTTAGTCAGTGTAATTCGAACTTTTGTCTAATGCAACTTCGAATCACAGGACATTAAGTTATTTTCCCTTGACAGCCAAAGTCCCTGATTAAATTGTTTCGGATTGTTTCCCATGGGTGTCGCCTGTATCCTGCTGCGTTTTATGAATGCACAGTTGGTTACGTTTTTCAAATTGCTGTTTTCAAGTAAGCCAATTTTGGAATCTTTTTTATGAAAACTACTAATTATTTGATTTCCCTTCGCCGCACGAAGTCTCAGATTCCTCGATTTTGTGGTTATTCTCGCAGGTGTCACCCGTATCGTCCTGGGTTGGTTTGGTGCAAGTTCAGTCAGATCTGACTGTTAGAAGGTTCTCATACTTAAGGCATGGTCGATCTAGGCATTTGGTGAAAATGGGCTATTTCTGTCCAAAAAGCAAGGAAAAATAAATGAATTCGAATGTACCGAAAAAAGTCACCTGACAGAACCTTCAGCGAAAACACAATCACTTGACAAATTGGACAATCAGGTATATTATTCAAATTTTTTAAATATCAAAGGGTTTTCTGCTGCAGGCGTCAGTAAAACAAATACAGAGTATCTACTTGAGTTGTTGTATAACAAAGACGGAATTGAAAATTTCCTTTAGCCTGGTTTCAAAATTGATTTTAATTCGAATTAGCCGATTACAGTGTATTTAACCTGGCCTAGCTTCAACCTGAAGTAAACTTGAATTAGTTGACTGTTCAGAAGCATCAGATAATTTTCTTACGTCACGATCTTTCGGAGTTTTGTTTTTATTTTCCTGCGTCAGAGTTTCCAACCATAAACTGCGGGATCGATTCGAAGCTCTATTTTAAAACGAGCGAGGGACTCGTCTGAGAGTACTGTACTGTACTGTACTGTTCATGGAAAGTTCAAGCAAAGCTTCTCGGGTCGTTGAACAAAATGCCAGGAAGGAAGGAAAGACTAAAATCGGAAATCAGAATTGGCGGAAGGTAAGGAAGACACGGTTTCACCTGAGATCGATGCGACGAACGAATTTCCGGAAATAAAGTTCCGGGAACTTCAAAGAACCTCCGTCCAGTTGGAGTGGATGTTTCAAAAGTTTTGTCAGTACGTACTTGGAAGTGATAAGATCTTTGAGCGATCAAGTTTCTGAGTCAGAGTTTTTCAAACAACTGTGGGGACCGTGAAAAAACTTGGAGCAAGACTCGGTACATTTAAAAATGATTTTCTGTCGTTCTCCATTTGCGAAATCCTTCTATCTTGTAAATACTTTACGATAATCTTCACCTCGTTCGAAAATTTCACCCTAGGTATATGCAAACATTAAAATACTGTAGTACTAAAAAATTAGATGGAGAACAACAGCGTAAAAAGGTTTAAATTCTAGAATGAAGGTAAATATATTTTGAATCGAGCTTCATACATCCTCCATTGCTAAAATTTCTACTTACAAATATTAGCATTTATATTGTTGAAGGTAATTCAATATGCACAAGTTGGGGTTTCCCAAATTGTAAGAATTATTAAAACTTACTGTCGCTCATGCAATCAAGATCCTTATTCTGAGATGATATATAAGGAGATTAGTATGATATACCCAAATTTTATNACAATTATTTTTTCTGTATTTGCTCAAATATCGTGTGTACTTTTTTTTCTGAAAATTGAGAAGAAAAACAGGGATGGGCATCATGTGTAGTTCAACCTCAAAAATTCAAACATCCCTATATAGTTCAGCATTGTTTCAACTTATTAAAGAAGCAGTTTAAAGCCCAGAATATCACCATTTACAATTTCCTGTAATTCTTCTTTGTTTCAAAAAATTGCAACAAACATTCTCATTTCCCGAACTCAAAATCTCCTCAAGTCAATTTTTTTGCTTGTTCCTTTGAAATATGATTCAGAGAGGTTTGAATGTATTTAATTTTAATGGGGAATTTGTAAATAATTAAGAAATTAATTTCTTGCACTGGACAAAACTGAACATTAGTTGAATTCAGGAACAATTCATGTCTAAATTCAAGTTTGTGTGTTCTTATTGTTGAAATATTATGGCTTTAGCACTCGCTAAAATGTGATGCGCATCTTATTCCGGGCTGAAATTTTGTGTAAATTTTTGAATAAAACCCCTCTGGTGCGCGTCTTAAACCAGGACGCGTGGTTTATACTCGAGTTAAAATGCAGTACTGTGCAACGAGATTCGTTGTAATGGAATTTAACTGCACTTTTTGAACCTTCCTTCACACATACACACATACATACATACATACTGTGTTTTCCAGACCAGCCGCACACGTCTCCCTTTAGCTATCACGGCTCAAGCAACGAGTCGTGTGAGGTGGTCGAGAGCTACTCGGCCGAAATACGTGAATGACGTAGTGGTCAGCGACTACCTTCTCTCTAGCGCTGCAATGTGCAGGGAAATACAAACCGGGCAAAGCTCGGGGCAGTTCAAGTACGCTCGCGGCGTAGAACTGGAAACACGGATGACAAGCTATTCTGGTAAGTCTGGCACTGAAGTAGCTCAAGTGGTCGCATTCCTTGCTCTTTTTTTTTGAAGAAGGAAGAAAACAATTTAGGACAGATTTTTCGAGTTTCTTTTTATTTTTTTCAACTTGAAGGACGTCGAGATTTCCTGCTTTGAAATTCCTGCCGTGTGCTTCAAGTACGAAACATCCGGTTGAACGTCGAGCACTGCAGTGCTTTAGCATGGTTTGAAGGTTCGGGACGATATTATACGAAGAGGATTCACCGTGTAACAACAAGTTGTAGGGATCAAAAATCGATTCAGTACTCTTGGCATATTCTGAAGGATTTTCTGGCTATATCCGGAAATCAACGTCACTTTCAAGGATTGCATACAGAGAATTTCAAAATCTTGGTGGAAGGTGATTCAAGAAATAGATTTTCTCTGTACTTTCCGAGTTCTCATCTGAAAAAATAAGATCATATAGAGTTTGCACGCGATACTGAAGCTTACAATGCTGTCGAAAACATTCATTGGAAAATTGCACACGTTTTCCTACAAAACTGCTGTGTATGAACTGAATCGTAACTTCTCAAATTTATTTTTTGATTGATTGATAAATATGCTGCATTCGCCGGTTGCAAGAGTTCACAAGTATATAAAAAAGATGTCCCCAATCCCAGGCACACAAATCCATTCAACGAATAAAAATATAAAACCATTTATGCATCACATTACGTGAAAATACATTAATTCTTTGATTGGCACCTTTCTGTGCGAACAATTTATTTAAATTCGCGCAATGCAGATGCAGCGACGCATATTTTATATTTTTACTGGGCCATATTTATGCAGCATTTTGATTTCAAATACTTGCAATTGCAGTCAACAACTGATCCTTTGAACTGTATTCAATTTAACTTGCCTTCGAATTTTTTTTAAGGTTGAAGCTATAGCCATTGGCGTGTTGAAGATAATTTCCTTGAAAACGTGAAAATTGAGCAAAAAATGAGGGAAAATTTTCAGAATGAAATCATCACCGTTTTGAAAATGGAAAACCTTCGTCTTCTAACCCCGTTTTTTTTTAATATTTGCTTGAGACAAATTCCGGAATGTCCTTATGACTTACGTGAGTGACATTATTGGATAAAAATGATGTGTGTTTTGAAACTTTCTGAAGGTGATGGTGCCAGAAAATGTTGTCGCATCAGCGATCCAACGGTCCATTTTTCACACGAGTTTTATACCAGCTCCTTTTGTCCCGTTGCTCCTTCGAGATTCGAACCATCACGTTAGGAACTTTTCATGCAGAAAAGCGATTGTTCGCTGCTGGAAGTCCACTTCATCTTCCCGACAGCTTCGTTGGCTTTAGATCATAAATAACCGCGAGTGGTTTTTGTTTTTTACAAAATTTTTTTTACGCATCCCTGTTCGAACGTAATTATGAATCGAAGATTGAACCTTTTCCGCAGCGGAGATTTTACAAGTTGCTGATGATTGCGGTCTTGGATTTTAATACGTTTGAACAACGTTGGTTCTTCCGGAAATTTTCGTCCGGTACATTCAAAAAATCCCTTGCAAAGATCTTGAAATTATTTCACCTGCAGCTTCGAACGAACGGGTTTTAGTTTTTATGGATTTTTCTAAATTCAAAACGATGCAAAACCTTGAGCTTTCACTTTCCTCGAGAAAGTACTGTTGCTTTTGATGCATCTATGAATTCGAGGGAAGAAAAAGCAAGGCACTCAGTGGTGATATATTTTTCTGAAACTGTCGTCTCCCATTGATTCCATCTCGGGGAAGATGATAACAGCGAAAAAGATTCTTTTCTGAACTTGGAAATAGAAGGTGAATTAATTATTTTAGAAAAAATCTGAATGAATTACTGTTTAGAATTTGAAATCTTAATTTTTCTCTATAACACTTTGAAATGTTTCTTTAGAAACGCAAAAAAAAACTCCTAAAGCCCTTATAGATATCATTCTGATCTGAGCGAAGTTTTATTCTAATACGTATATTGTTGTTATTGAACTATGAATTCCTTCCAAGGCGAAAATCAGACGATCTTTTGACGAAAATTGAGTACAGGTGGACAGTCTCTCCTACGAAATTCAATTGACCAGAAAATGTTCGTTATAGAGAGAATTTCATTGCGAAGAACCCTCATAGCATGGGGGAGAGAACCCTATATTGTAACACTATAGAACCCTGGAGAAAATCGTTGTAAACAACATCGTTGTAAAGAGAAACCACGTGTTGACTCAAGTTGCAATTTCATCGCTTGGTCGATGTACCTTTATTTCGTTTTTACCATTTAGACTATATCGAAGCTTCGATTTTTATTCGTTTTTCTCTGGCCACTCTCATGTTCAAGTACATACTGTATTTCCTAATGATCTGCAATACTTCATTAAGGGATGAGGGATTGAGCCACGGAGAGTAATTTGTATTCCACTCAAATGTTCCTGAAATATGCATAGAGATGCCGTCAAAAAGCTCGTTTTGTCTACTCAAGATTTAGTGCCACACATGTATTTTGAAAAAATAAAATAAAATAAACGTTTTGCAATCAGTATGCGTCCTCTCGAACCAAGGTGCAACTCTGCATGAACAAGAAGAACCCAATCGCATTTCCTGCGCAACTCAAAGACAGTAATGCAATTCGATTTTTCCTGCGCTATACGAAATCGCAAGGGGATTTTTCGTTCTTCTATCGATATTGTCAAAAAATTTTAATCTCAGCCTGAGAAGCAGTAAAGGAATATTCGTACGAGAACTCATTTTCAAATAGTGGGAAATGACGTGGAAATACTACTGCAAGACGATCGGGGGAAACATGGGAAATCCTGCGATTGAAAAAGTAAAACTTTTTCGAAACCGCTTGAATTCCTAAGCATAACGAAGGAGGCAAGGATACGCATAAATTTCAACCGATTTCCGCATTTTCCCCTCGAATGAATGCAATAAAAAGACTAAAAAGACCAGAATAAAGTAGATTGATTGAAGAAAAAACGATTTCCCGAAGATATTTGGAGCAACCACCCGGAGAATATTGAAAATCAAAATGTATTTCATTACATTTTGAATCATTCGTAGATCTATAGCTGGATTTTTGTTACTGATATGAATTTAAAATAAAGAAAATATTGGCGGAAATGAGGGGTTTGCTCACATTTTATTATTATTTCAGTTTTATAGATTCTAGTTCAGATCTTATTCTAAGGAAATCTAGAGCCTCGGAGAAGCTATTCCACAAGATCTGGATTTTTTTTTAATGAAATTTTGATTTTTTCTCAATATTTTCTTGAGAGGATCCAGGAAATTGAACGCCAATCTTTAAAAAGGAAATAATTCCTTGCTTTAAGGAGACTGCTAGCTGTAATTAAAGGACATACTAAATTCAATTGCAAGCGAAATTATGTTACTCCTTATGATTCCCTTACGCGGTCACATTTATTGTCACTTTTCGCTGAAATCGTTTCCTCTACCTTTTCTTTATACAAATTCACGTATTCATTCAGGCATAGTTACAGAAGATCTGAACAAACTGTGACCTATGACTCGAAGGTTGACCCGAAACCCGACCTCTTCCTATAGTTTTGAGTGCTTTCCGACAAAGATTTTCTTTCAGAATTCGAGATTCGCGCGCTTCTTTAACCGGAACGAGAGCTTCTGAAATTTTCAAGAAGGAACTCGAGAAAGAAAATTCCGAGTGGAAATGAATTTTTCAAAAGGTCTCTGCTCTAGAGGAATATTCTTTCGGTATTTGGATTTTTGAGAAAATATTATTCATCTCGTTTTGATAATAAAGAAAAACACGGAAGATATTCTCTGGTATTTTTTAAATGAAACACGAAGCCGGTGGAAATCAGTGCCATGAAAACCCACGTAATTCATTCCACCAACAGAATTTCGTTGCATCAAGTCGTTACAGTGAAAAATTTTTCGTTTTAATCAAAGGTTCGTCATTTAGAAACTCTAATAATATTTTTGCTATTCCGAAGGGACCTTTAAAAACAACCCTTTTCTTTAAATATATTTTTGTCTCGAAATTATTCATATTTTATTTTGCGATATACATTCTGCAAGATTGTGCTTGATTTTTCTTTTGATTTTCTGCTGTTCTGTGCTCCACTATCTCGTCTATAGCTTGAGGGGTGCCTGTTTTATTGTCTCTAAACCGCTCAATTTTTGTTTATATTTACGAACTATTTTTAAGGTTCTGTTTAAGACACGAGTCAGGGGTCGTATTTTAAAAACTGCTGTGTTCAAAAGAAAATGTTGCGGTCATACCTTAATTTTTGTCAGTCGTATTATTTTTAATTTCTTTGAAAATATTTTTGTATTGTCAATGTCTTCATCACATGGAGGGGAACTTTCATTTTTGTTAGTTGAGGCGAGGCAAGTGTGTATAGGAACTGTAGGTGACCGAAGTTGTACCATCTTGTTACCCACCGAATGGCGGGTCAGAAAAGAGGGCACTTTTTCCTGTCGAATAATTCATTTGAAGCACTGGGGACGAATTCGTGGGGAAGAGAGAGGAAACCCGAGAGGGGTTCCATATTTCCTCCGTTTTTTATTTCTGTTGGGATGAGTCTGGCTGGTTCTTCTACTGTATTTTCTTCGGGTTATTGTGGAGTGAGCTTCCGACAGTATGTTCAAATTTTAAACATATTCAAGCATTTGAAATTTTAGAGAATAATTTGCATTGTGTATAGTATTTTATCTGCAGTTTAGTATGGTTCATAACTTCGAGTGAGAAAAGATCAATAATTCAAGAGATTTTGGGAGGGACTTCGGAAATTCACGAATAAAGAAGAAGGCTACATGTACTGTAGTACAGTAAATTTATTCTCAGTAACGTTGAATGCAAATTTGAGCCAGATCATTGTGCAAATTTAGTTTCCTCCCTAGGACATTTTAACGAGCGGGATTTTTTTCCTTTTTAACGCATCCGTAATTTGTAAAAAATATTTTTTGTCATTTGGCGTGTTATGTTGTGAAAAATTAGCCAGAATACAACCCTCAAAGGTTTCTTTTGTTGCTTGAATTGAATTTTCCGCATAAGAACGCCGGTTTTACCAGATATTTGATTAATCTTTGCCTGAGTCCTCGAAGAAAAAATAATTGAACTTTCTATCTGTTTGATATGCGTATGAAAAACGCTAATTCGCACATTTTTATTTTTACCTCGATAACTCAAGCGTCCCTGAGGAGAATAACTTCCTAAATCAAATTAATCAAGCCCTCATTTGAATTTCTCAAAAATAATGCATTAAAAAGCTCTCTAATTCAAAGGCTTTCCCTCTCAAACCTCCATAACCCGAATTTTCTGAGGCCTTTGGATGATTACAGTATTTGCTCGATGTATGCAAGAGAAAACCAATAAAAAAAGTGACTTGAAGTGTTTTGAAAGACAGTGAAATGCTAATTGGGTAAATGAACCCCAAACCTTCAAGCTCAGCATCATACTTAAGAATCAACTACTTGAGAATCAATTTAAGTCCCATAATATCACCATTTAAAATTTAATGCAATTACAGTATTCTATGTTTCCGCGCCACACAAAAAAATGCTCGTTTCCCAAACTCGAAATCTCCCCAACTCAAAAACCTGCCCGAGTCAAATTTTTTGCATGTTCCCTTGAAATTCGACTCATTACAGCGGTTCGACTGTATCAGGAAATACTGTAATCATAGCTATGAAGAGTTTCACAATTCTGTAAAAATTTCATAAAGATTTGCCGACTTCTGCTTGATGTGTTTTTGCAAGACCCCTCGAGAGATTACACCACTGAAGTATGATATTCAAGAAATCGCCAGAACACGGTTCCGAACAAAAGAAGTACGAGTTCTGTGCAAAAGCGCTTTTGTTGTGAACTGAACTGAACTGAGTGCCGCTTAAGTCTTACATCACATGCATGCGTTGAAGAGGAGAATAACACTAACGCCGGCGATGCTTGTGCTTCGTCTTGCGTTTTGTTCGTCTCACAAAAGAACACTTTATCCGGAATTCAATATTTCCGAAGAAAATGTAATGTCAAGCACTTGTCATAAATAATAACTCGCGTGTGCGTCGCAGCCTTTTTTTATTTTTATTTTTTTAGCGAGATTTGTTTTTATGTGGTTTCCCGTGCACGACTGCACGGGTTATGTAATGAAAAATATTTTTCTGTAAGGAGGATTTCTTGTATTGCGAGATAGAGACATGTCTTTATTTCGAAAAAGAGGTAAATTCTGCGTAAAAACCTCAAGCCTCTTCGAAGTGTCTTTGTGTAAGTATTTCAGTGTCCGCCCGAGGGTTTGAATGCCTCATATCATAATAAAAAGCTCAACAGGCTTCCATTGTATTCGTAATAAATGCTTTTGTATTTTCTAATCCTAAACTTATTTTTTTTAATGTCTTGACTGCTTCAGTATCAGCTTTTTTTCGCTCAAGAATACAGAAAGAATTATATACCAATTTTAATGATAATTCTTGTATCTGTTACATTTTCGAAACGTCTCTTTGAGAAGGTTTTGTTTTGGCACAAGTATACTTTTTTTTTTGTCAAAGACGCCTGGGACTTTTCTTTGGTTGAGAAGATCAGGAGACGATTTTTTAAAATCGTTTCTTTCTTGTTGCTTTGGAAGGAACAAGCTTGGGGAGGGGCTCTTTGTTGCCGAAAAGAAATGTTTTTTTGTTGAGTGGAGTTGCCACCTTTCACCGTGGGGTTTTTCTCGTTCCATCGGCTTAATATTCAAAATATCCATGTATATAAGATTAAAAGGAAAATTTCATGCGCAATCGTGACTGAAATTCTCGAAAACTTCGTGACCGAGCAGTTAAAAGGCATATGGAAACCTGGGTCCCTCAAACTAGAATCATTAAACCAAACTTAGAAAGAACCAGCATCATGGGATAAGAGCGCAGCAATAAAGGGAACTATAAATTTCTCAATTTCGGATTTTGTTTTGAAAATTAAAGGAACCACAGAGAAACCACGTGGCGTTAAGTTGGGAATATATGTGGTGCCTGCCTTTTCCAATGACTCTTGTCATCAGTGGCGCTATTTTTCTGACGTATTTGTAAGTGGCGCCGGTTTTACCGGCTGTGAATTCCAGTGGCACTGAAAATTCTGTTGTTTTCTTGAGAAGTACGAAAAGGTGCACATTTTTAGAATGCCAGCTGAAACCCCGCATCCACTTGTATTTTACGTCTTTTGACTGAACATTAATTAGTTTGGCTTCAGTACTAATAATTATGCGTTCAGGAAATTATAAATTTTTTTTAACCTGCTACGCGTTGCATGTAATTATTTATTTGAAGATAATCAATGCATCTCGACTTCTCTTGATGCATATTTTCCGTAGATAACTGTCTAATCGATTGTAAAATGTAATGCAAATGCAAAGTTGGCCTCTAATCACATGCTGTTATCGCACTGCATATTTTTGTTATGAAGGGTCACTGTTTTTGTTCTGTTCATGGCTTTGACCATTGTACATTTTAGATCGTTGATCGGATAATGTGCTATTTTAAATTTCTTTTTTTTTGTTCAAATTATACCTGCACACGCGATCCAAGGTGATCATGACCTGTTTGTTTCCACTCCTACAGCATGAACCGAACATACTTTTTCAAGCAAAAACATTTCCAATGAGTTAACATTCGACATTGTTGCAGCGTTGCCAGCGTTGGGAATGTTCGTTAATGACTTCACTCCCTGGAGTTTTGGGCCGAGGGAAGCATTTAGTGTGAGTTGGCAACGCTGCGAAAGGCAGGGCACTTCCTTATCACCCACACTGATCACCCCCCACCAGAAAACCCCCTCCACTGCATATACGCACTTCTTGATGAAATTTCCTTGCCCAGGTGCTCCTTGAATAATAAAACGTCACAGTGCACCCCTGACGAGACCCGCGGGTGACGAGGAAAAGCGCAGAAATAATGCGAAGGGGACGACGACAGACATTAGACAAACCCCCTCTTTCCTTTTTTGGCACTTTTTTTTTTTTGCCGCCGCGCGGAGAATTAATAATAATAATAATCTTCAAGTTGGGTCTCTGGCGTCAGTGCTTATTCTCATCTCAGTCGGGGCTCATCGTCATTTTATATTAAGTTTCTGCTGGGAAGACCCGTTTTTTTTTTTCTGGATGATTTCATGACGAGTTGGCTTGATGACTGAGATGCTTGGAACCAGGGGATTTTTTTTTTTTATGAGCGAATGATTATTCTGCGAGGTGCGGGGTCTAAAGAGAGTTGGGACAACTGAACGCCACATAGTCAACTGAAAATTCGCTCATTCGGGGCTCGTCGTCATTTGATATCCTGTTTCCTGGAAGACCCGTTTTTCTGGATGGTTTCATAGGTTAGCTTGATGGCTAGAATGTTTCGAACCGGGTGCCTATTATGAGCGAATGATTATACTGCTCCTTTGCGAGGCGCGGGGTCAAAAGGGAGTTGTGATAACTGAACGCCACACAACTGAACATTCGCGTTGTAAGCTGACCTCGATTGACAGTCTTCGTCATTTGAGTAAATTTCTAAATGGTCTACATGAAAAAAAAAAAGATGGGAAACGGTGCAATGTGCAGCCATTGTCTGATCGATGCCCTCTGACACGCGTAATTACATAGTAGAATATTGCAACAAGCTGGAATAAATCATAATCCATACGATGAAAAAAATTTGTGGCAATTAATTTTTTTGCTGTCACACGAAATAATAATATTTTTTTCATATTACCTAGATGCATTAAGGAAGTACAAGAGAAAGCGTTATTAATCATGGTAAACGTTTATTTCATGTTCTATGAAATCGTTGCATGATTCTGTCTCGTTTAAGCCGAATTTTCAGGACACATAATTCTTTGATGGAAATATTGCTCTCAGGGATGCCTTGGATCAAATAACATTTTGCAGTTCCCACTGTTGCAAAAATTCATAAGAGATTTCACTGGTTTTTTGGGATGGGTTATTTTCAAAGAATTCAATTTTATTTGTGCCATTTTTCGGAAATACTCCTGAACAACATTTGCTTCCTGCACTGAGTGAACCATATTTTAAGAAATCCATTGTTTGGAAATATTTTGCATGAATTTATACTTTTCTTTCAGCTCATATGATGGAAACCCACGCATTTGAGATAATTCAGAGGAAAAGGCAGAGTATACAAAATTTCTGTCTTATTATAGCGTGCCTCGCGAGAAAAATTCGTAAGTACAGCAGTCAGAGAGGCAACACTCTTAAAAAATAGATATGCTGTACTCTATTTATCTATTGTTCACACGGTATTCAAAATCATTTCAAATGCTGATGGCCTTTTTGTCAAAGTAACGTGGGGTTTTTTCCCACCGAGTTATTCAGCACCGTTTGTCCTTTCCCGCAATTTCCGAGGCGTGACTTTAGCGCCCGAAAAATGGGTCTTCTTGGGCTCTTTGCACAAGAAGGGGGGTGCATGATGGGGGAATGGGGAGAAGAACCCAGATGTAATTGCGTCGTCTTTCGTCAACCCGTGCCCTGAATGCGAGAATTCTTTGTTGATACGAATTCCCCTCCTCTTCATTCTTGAGTTTGACGCGATGCGTGCGAATAATGTGAAGGGGGGGGGGGAGAGGATTCCGTGTCAAAATTGAGATTGGCGCATGAGTCCGAGAAACTCATGGATAGGGGATTGGGTATGAAGAAGATGAAGGAGGAAAGCCTCGCTTTCGTCTTTCCTTCAAAGAACCGTCGCAGGAATTTTCTGCCTACATTTTCCTGTTGTCAGTTTCAAACCCCCCCCCCCCCCCACCACTGGCGCACATTGAAGCTGGGATGAAGAAATTGGCACTTGATGCTTCGTGTTTGGCTCAGCGGTTTCCTCTGTGCGTCTTTCATTTCTGATCCGGATACGGGCTTATAAATTATTTTAAGAAGCTCTATTTATTTTAGCAACGTAATTCAAAGGAGAAGATGCTGAAAATTTGATTGTACATTTCATGCAGGTCTGTCAATTCAGTACCTTGGCATCAATGCATAGATTCTGAAAGAACCAAACGAACATACTTACAAATTCCTTTTGCTTGTTGTGACCGTTTTCGGGTACTAATTTCAAGACTGACTAAAACTTCTGTAAGAACCGAAAATGAACATATTTACATTTAGGAAAATGAATAATACTGGCAAAAGCCCGTGATTAAACTTGTGACTGGTAGTTCTTATTCAGAATTCGGGCTCGAGTAGCGAACTAAAAGAATTCCTCATTGGGGAACTAAAGTTTTAGTAATTTTCTTTGAATTCTTCTGCTGTGATAAAAAAAAGAGTAATCTGAAGAAGCCAGACATCACGGACAAGTCTTCGAAATGTTAAGCTCAAGTGAGTCTATTTTTGCAAAGCTTTCAAAAATTAAAACTGAGCCTCACCAAAAGGTAATTTAAAATGAACCAGAAAGTAAAACCTTTTCTGAACGGAATTCTTGCCCAGTGTGCACTCGAATTTATTTTGTTGGTACAGAAGTAAATTTGCATACCTTTGCGTTCATTAAACCGAGCAGGTATGAAAATTACTTTTTTTTAATTTTGTTGGATTCATTCTGCTAGCAATCCAGATTATTCATCGTTCTAGTCCAAATCTACTCTGCTTGAAAGCTTAAGGAAATATTTTGCTTTCTCTCATGGTTTTTTCTTGAAGCTCAAATTCAGAAAATATGAACAGACTTTCTAATTTCATCATTGGAAGAATTTTATGAGATAAGCGGCTTAAAAAATTTTAAAATGGTCGTTGACGAACTTTGGGCATAATTCA
>CAJPEX010005547.1:0-15861 GCA_905338405.1 Notodromas monacha | reverse complement strand
CCTTCGCTAAGAATAAAGAAAATAACTCGACTCGAGCAGCAAAATAAAAACAGTCCGTCGATGTCAAAGACCACGGGGTTGATTATTCAAATTATGAAGAGAATCATTCCTTTAGTTGATGCAAAAAATAAAATAAAAATGGGGCGCATTCCTACAACTCGAAAGGCATCGGGCACCACAAGAGCATTTACACGCAAGCCCTCGTTGAGATAAGCGGAGAAGAAATGATCATTCATGCCTCGCGAGTCCAGTGTGATTATCCATCAAAGTATTTCCTCTTGCCCCGTTTATATCTAAAAAACTTGACAAAAAAAACGGCAGAATAATCATGCATATGACAAAGATAACATCCTTCGGGTCCGGAAATCTAAAACTTTGAGCAAAATCAGAAATACCGAGTCCCCGAAAATAGGCGTTTAGGGTGCGCACGAGAAGAGTATTCTTTAAAATGGTAAATTTCAAAAGAACCAGTGCGCAAAAAGAGCACTCTTCAGAAGAGAAATTACAAAAAGATCAATGTGCAGTCAAGAGTTTGTAAAAGAGTTACGATTCATCAACAAAGTTTGGAAGATACGATTTGGTCATCTGCTGTTTTAGGGTTCTGACTATTATATACAGTACTGTATTTGCTTTTCTGAAAAGCGAAATTTTCAGCACCCACTCTTCAAATGCCTGTTCATTGAAATTTGCTTAGTTTCAAACTTTGCTTCAAGATAGTTAGTTCCTCCCCTTTTTGACATTTTTTATTCTTATTTTGCTCTTGAATTGACAGCTTTTTTTGCAGATTAATTGCAACATTTCTTGGTCAAAGATACATAGGATCTCGAATATGTTGACCACAGAAATCACAAGGTTCAAAAGCAGGCGTCTCATTTGCCACAGAAAAGTTCCAGATGGAATTTTATTATAAATCTAGGAAAATTATTTCACGAGGTGTTTTCGCACTGGCGCAGGAAATTCGAGGATTATTCCGCTGAGGCCACACAAACAAAAAAGACCCCAAATAGAATAATCCAAGAACGGGTCATCTCTCGGAAAACCTCGGGAGAGAAACGAGAGGAAGGGAGGTTTAAAAAACAACAAAAACAAAAACACAAAAAAAAAAAAGCCCAGGCCAGGAAAATTGGACACGAAGCACGGAAAATGCGCCCCAGGGAAGAAACCCGGGTAACAGGTGCGCAAGGCGGGCGTTCCGCTTCGAGGTCAGCCGGGCAGCGCGGAAACCCCAGCTCTCAACCCTGGACTCCCGTGACCCACATGCCAGAGATGCTTCTCTTCCTTTTTATATACAGTACATACATTTTTCCTTCTTCTAAAAGATCTCTTCCTCCTTCTTTCCTCTTAGTTACTAGACCCTCAAGATGAGAAGAGAGAAAGAAAAAGCCTCAAGAACGCGCGGGGGTATCCTATTTTTTGTGGGACGTAAAGGGCCAATTAGGACAGCGGCACTAAATCTTGCCAACGCCGCTTATGCACATTAATAGAGCGCATACAGAAAAAAAAACTTTTGAGCAAATTGGGGTGCAAAAATCTGCAGCTATCGAAGTGATCGGAAGGACATTAGTTTTTTTTTTCTTCCTGAAAATAATTTGTCCAATGGTGAAAAACCATACACAGGAATGTACTGTGAACAGTTAAATAATATACGCAAGATGATCGAATGCAGCTCGTGCGAGGAAACAATTTTTTAAGCAAAAATAAGAGAAAGATCAGCAGCTTTAGGCGAGATGCAATAAATTCATAAAAATCAGGACATGGCTGGCATATTCGGGCGCGTCGAGAAACTGCCAAATTTTATAGATTCTTTGCTCAAGAGCCCATTCGTCGGTCGTGAGCGCTGGTTATTCATGTATTTTTAGAGCCTCTTAAAATTAGGTTAGCTGATTTAGGATTAAAATCTTTTCCCTTCTGGGATCATTAATTAGCGGGAAGCATAAAAATGTGCAGAAGAGAGTAGAATTAATCAAAATGGAGCAAACTCACTTCGATCGCACTTATAATTTCAAATGAAAATTTAAACTGGTTTCGGTTCAATACCAAGGACACTGAATCAATCAGATCGTTGAATCTATGATAGTACTGTATCTTATATTTCTGGGAGTCCTTCAGTTTGATTCGCGATACAACCCAAGTTTTCTTCGAAATGTTTCCAAAAATAAACGCAGTTTTCACACAAATCAAGACAGTCCAGAATAATCTTCACATTTGAAAAGGATAGAATTGAAAATTAATTTACAGTATAAGCGAATGAAAAATTTCCTCCATTATTCGAGCTGACAAATTTCTTGAACTTTCACACGTCTAGTGTGGATTCGTAATCTAAAAATCGTCTTTTTTAAATAATGGAATACAGCGATTCTCAACAATTTAAAGCGTCTAATTCCCTATGAGCAAATCCGAAATTCAAAAATTTGAAAAATAGAAAAGTTCTTCGGGCTGGATCTTCACGCGATCATCTTTTTTGTTGTTGTCAAGTTTTAAATATTCCGAGCTTTTGTTCCAATCCGTCGAATTCGCTCAAGTGCTATCCGCCATAAAAAAGCAGGACAACCTTTTTTTTTTTCAAGGGGCCAGTTCAGATCTGGTTGTTCGCCCCGAAGGGAAGTGTTACGCTGCACCAACCAACCAACCAACCAGCCAGAACACAACCCGCTGGCTGCGAGATCCCAATCACCCGGGCCTGTTATTTTTATTTCTTTCTCCTTTTTGAAGACGCAACCCGTCGCCCCAACCGACCGAGTTTGACCCAAAATCTCACCGGCCAGATGCTGGGACTCGGTCGTCTCTGATGCCCACAAAGAACTTCCTCGTTTGCCGGTCGGGAAAAACAAAGTTCCACGCCTCCAGTCTGACTCTCGATAATTATCACCTCTCATCGCCGGGACAATTGAAAACAGAACTCGGGGAAAATGTGGCTACTCGATCAAGTCACAACAACCATAGTTTGCGGTTCAAAGTAGAAAAAAAAATGGTCCGAAATTTCTCAGTGTCCCCAAATAAAATTATTTTTTAACTTTTTAGTTTAAAACGCTCGCCCTTTGACCAATGTAACTGAATCAGCAAACAAAACTAATTGCAACCTGACAGTGTCACGTCGATTGAAATATTCCGAACAATGCTTTAATTAACAAACTTGATTCAAAAATACACCTATCATCCTGGCATAAAACAAAATACTGTAACCCAAAGCCCATTTCCTGCAGCCGAATCAAGCCCAATTTTCGGGTTAAAAAAAATATAGAATGCAAAAGCTCAACGTCACGAAAAGACTGAACCGACTCCGCCATAAAAATAATCCGATTAAACACTGCGTTTCCATAGAAATAATAATTGAATGGGTTCCCATGTTTTTTTTTTTAAATGGCTCGACGGTATATTCTTAATAAAAAAAATTTTTTACGTGTTTCGAATGCTTGTGGATTAAGAAGCATCGCTTCGCAAAATTTCTGAGGCAGATTAACAGGGGGAAATTAAAGTGTGTTAGAGGATTAGAATAAAGAGGAATTCGATTTTACAGCTATTCGTGCTCTTGCATAGTTTTCAATCTCATATTTCTAATAAGTAACCAATTATTTTATGGTGTGTATGGTTTCTGAGATTATTACTAAGATTTATTTAATGATTATGACTCATTTTAATGGAAACACAGTGGATAAACGAAAACATTTCATGGAATCAGGCGCTCTAAATAGTACTTCTACGACTACGAGACAAGTACTGTACCTGACTTCTGATTTCATCTTGAAAAAAAAATCCATTCGACTGACTCAGCAAAATATCATTCCAAGCACATCACGCAAAACGTGGAAATGCATGCAGAAATCGCGGGTGTCCGGGAAAAAGCCTTGACTAGCGCGAGACCTTATAACTTCCCATGAAGTGGAAAAAGAAAAGGAAGCCATAGCCAACGACCTCCCAGCAATGTTAATGGCATGTCAAAAGTTCTTCCCTACACTTGGCAGGAAAAAAAGATGGAAGAATTTCTACAGGAAAAAGCGTACAGGCACATAACGAGGCAGTGGATAGCCGTCACGCAGCTGAGCGTATCGGATCAACACCAAAAGAGGCCTTTCATTACAGTGCGAAGAAATAAACCACAAGTCGAAAATGCCGGCCATGTTCAACGCTTGGCCAACTTTAGCTTTCTTTTCCTTTTTTTTTCAAGGTGAGACGTCTCTAGAAAAGCGAACTTTGCGGTCAACATCGAAGGAAGAAAAAAATATTTACTGTGTTAAAAATAAAATACATAACAAAAAATAAATGAAGCACCTAACGAAGATCTTCATTACCTATGCAGGAACGGAGAATCCGCAAAAATTCCGGAAAAAGAAAATTATCTTGACCGTGAAGCATCATATACAATACTTCCGTATTTCAGTTCACGAGAAGAAAATTAGGAAACCCGGATACATTTAAGTTTAACTTACAGCGATTTCTGAAATTGTGCCCATAATTAAAAAAAATATATTACAAAATGTCTTCTCATTCGCCATCAAGCCACATGAAGCTTCCCGAATTTTGCCTAAATTCCAGAATAGGCAAGGGGAAAATTGAAGTGTATCAAAATTTATAATATTTTCTTCAATCAAACATAAAAATGGAACTCTAGATTCGATTTTTCAAAACATCCTGATTTTTAGTACTGTAGTTCGGAATAATTGCCCGAGAAAAACGCACTTGTTTTATTCGTGATAAACGACAATTGTCCTAGTTTTGTGCGATTCAAACTATTATCTAAACAGTTGGCCAGACGAAGCAATTTTCATAGTTTTCAATTCTGTTTTTGGTATTTTCAGTATTTTTAAAATGATGATCTCACAATTAATGCAACTAGAGGACGGCGAGAAACAAACACATGATATACCGTAATTGAAAACTCTTCCGGTGCGTAGTTACTCTTCAAAGCCGAGAAAAATAATCATAAATTCTGGAGATCAAGAAAATGAACAGCACCATTCTATACATCGCTATGAAATCTAATACTGTACTGCATCAGTCACATAAGGGCAACGCTAAACCAGTTTCCAAAACCCGTCGACCTCACCTTTTCATTCCCCTTTCAAATCGGGCGCGCGACAGTTACAAGTTCAGAAAACAACGTTAGGAGTTGGTTTAATTTGGTAAGTTAAATTCACTAATACAGACAGACGGACACACATTGGAGGCAAAGTAATTCAGAAACAGCTCATCTCACGCCTACGATGGATTTTGGAGCTTCAGTTGCAATCCGCGAAACATGACGAATGCAAAGATGAACGTTTGATGGATCACTTCCTCGACAACTGCGGGCAAGGGCAAACCGACAGGCAATAGAGCGTGACTTGGACTCTACAGAGACTAACACACCATACAGTCGACTAATCTACGTATCCTTGTTTTTCACAGGACATCAAGAACTAACTTTTTTTATATTTTCCAAAAAAGGTTAGATAACGAAGGTTTTCTTCAAAACGCAGGGCGCAGCAATTGCGCCCAGACCAAATCTCATTTACTCTCTAAATTTTATTGAAGAATAAGTATTGGCAAACACTGCGCAGGCGTTTTCGAACAGCACAATCGAAGTTCTTTAGGAGGTAATTTTTTTTAATATTCAGAAATATAAAAAGGAAGCATGTTGTAGGCATAAAAATGCACATATTCAACCAAAATTGGAAGAAGACATTTTCGAAACCATCTCATCTGCGGAAATACCAATAAAGCAAGCATTAATTGAACCGTATTATTCGGTGAGTGTTTCCTAATCTTAAAATTTTCTAGATGGATGCAGACGGCAATTTATTCTTCAGAGTAACATTTAAATATTTCCTCAGCGAGAGCTTTTTAATTTTCGCTCGACGACGTTGAAATAGTCCGACGATTTGACAAACATGCTACGAAAGAAAGTGTTTTAATCTTGAAATTGTTTTCTGGCGCAGAAAAATCTTTCAAATGTCAATCTGAGTGTGATCAAG
This sequence comes from Notodromas monacha, assembly GCA_905338405.1. Classification (NCBI taxonomy): domain Eukaryota; kingdom Metazoa; phylum Arthropoda; class Ostracoda; order Podocopida; family Cyprididae; genus Notodromas; species Notodromas monacha. The sequence continues at coordinate 9,910 of CAJPEX010005547.1, read as the reverse complement.
TCAAGTCAGTGCTCGCAAATGAAAAAACAAAATCCTCAGCACAGTCTTTCGTACCCAAAAGCATTTAACGTCAATGTACTGAATAACTACTTCTACACCCATCATCAGAGCTTGAATGGCTCATAAAAATAACAGATTGCAAGTCATATAACTTTTTTGAACATGCTCCAAGCGATTTCTTTTCAAGATTGAGCATGTTCGCGATTCGGGGACCAACTTCAACTCCATTTATTTTAGCTACCGACTTTAAAAACAAAACGAGTACCATAGGAATAATGCCCGAATTTTTCGACACGGAACGGAAGCAGCGGAATCTTTTCGAAACATCCGAGTCCCAGAAAGATGATTGCCTCACTCGAATAATTACTCCTGGCAGTAAAAAGTCTTCTTCTTCTTCGTCTCATTCAGATCAACATTTTTCACCATGTGATTGCAACGGGGGCGATGCCAAGGCCGACAGCAATACATACGTGTACAACGTCTTGCCTGGAAAATGACCCGCGAGTCCCAGTTGTTCTCTCACCTTTCCGCGTGAACTGCTGCGCCCCGATGACAAAACCCTTATTTGCATTTCGGAAACTCCTTCCGGGAGTCGTTATGAGGACAAACAGTAATTATTCCCGGCTTGGAGAACATTAATCAACGCCCAAAGTAACTGTGTGTGTGCGCCGAAAGAAAAAAGAGGAGCGTAACTTTACGGACGCGGTGTTGCAAAATGCGCACGCGCACTTTAAAGGCTCATCAATGTCACAATTTTTGCCTCGACCAAAAAAAAAAAAAAGCACGCATGGACAACACACATTTTTGAAATAGAGTCAAAGTCCTCCAGTTGTCAGAAATATTTACAGGGCCCCGCGATAGTCGCGCGTGGGCGAGAAAAGAATTCGTCTCGTTAGCAACACACAAAGGCTTCCATTATCAAACCCCAGCTCTCACATTCTGGGAAAAAAATCTCCGACTTGAACTTGGCCTCTGACTCAAAACTGAAGAGGCAACGCCCTTCTTATTTTACAAAAGAAAAACCGTCGCATCGCGAAACGTCATTCAATAATGCATAAAGTCGTCTTGCATTCAAGACTTCCCAAGTCATAAATTGATCTCTTCAACGATGTCCGAAGAACAGTGAGCACTTTTTGAATGGATCCTTGTGTAGGTTCGCTGCTAACAGCAGGGTTCTGGGTGCGACATTGGGCCAGAGAATTTACGATGGGTTCACGAAGCATCGTTTATTCACGATTTATTGGAATTGACGGGTCCGGTTTGGAGAGGTCGCAAAACCCATATACAGTACTGTACTAGGATTTGCCTGAGGCCTAAAGTGGAGAATTGTACTGTATCTTGAAATTAGCTTCATAAGATACCCAAATTCACGATCAAGAAAAATCCGAATCTTTCAAACTACTGCGAAATGAATAAAAAATGCCTCAAGAAATGTTCACTCATCTCCGAAAACTTCGTTCAAAATGGACAACTCACTGATCACCTATTTTTCTTTAAACATGCACTAACGCAAACACATCAAACATCAAAATAATTGTTGTTCGAATCATGATTTATAGCTTTGGAACGAAACCACTAAGATTTTTAAATATTTTATTTGAAAGGTTTGAAAGCACAATTGGACGGTCAGTAAGCAATAAAAATGTTTTTAAAAATCCGAATATTTCAACTTCCGTATTTGAAACTTCCAATCTACTTTAAATTTCGTTCCTGACGATTTAAAAAATATAAAAATCAGTCAAGTGATTATGCAATTTTTCAAGAGAAAGTAATGTCCACCATCCATCCCATAAATAATTCAACAAGAAATTCAGCACAAGATTCATGAAACGTTTAAATCAAAATTCGTTTTGAGAATACATTTTGACATTAATTCCTAAATTTTATGATTTTGGGCACTGCTAGTATCATTCAGTCGGACGCCTGATGAACTATTATTTCACTGAAAAAAGTGCAAAGAAATAAATGTCTCTGTCATGCAAGCTTCCAGTGATAAACAGGTAACACGAAATCATTAAAAAAAGGCCATAGATGAGAGGATAGAGAATACAAATGAATCTCATCAACATTCAACGTGGGCAAACTATCCACTAAATGTGTCGGTACCTCGAAACCATCCGCGCAAAAAAAAAAAGGTCTTCGTTTTCTATCCAAAAATGACTCGCGCTTTCTACAAAAACAGCACAACCGTAAAAGCGACCAAACTGCTCGGAGAAATGCACAAAAAATTGTATCTATGTACCAGAAGTGTCAACGGAGGTCAGTAATGAGGGAAAACGCCTTCATTGTCGCTCACGCTGACACGAAAAAAAAAGAGAAACCAGTTTCACGAAGCCCAAATTCCCAAAAGCCGTGGACCAAATACCACAAGAAAGTACGAGAAAGAGATCCGGGAATGCCCCAAAAAAATAAGTCCCCTTCCTTTCAGCTCATCAAGATATTTCCTCATTTGAAATTTTTAAAACTTCAAAGCAATTTTTGGCATCTGTCAGGTTCTGATTTTAGGACTTGAACGATGCTTCGGGAAAAATTGCTTTCGGAGATGAATTCGTTCTAATTTTTTTCAAACATCATCCGTTTTCAATCACTGAAATTTTCAAGTTGATTCGATTCACGAAGTGGAATATTTTTCATGAATGAAACATCGAAATGTCACGCGTTTCCACGACAAAAAAAAAAGCGCGAAGAACAGCACACGAGCGATCGACGCATGTGCACGCACAATCACGTCTGCGAAAAATCCTCACCAAAAAGCTCGAAACTTGTGTTCTTCACTTTTCACACCATTAATCCTAAGCAAATCATCCGAAATCACAGGGAAAATATTCCAAATGATCAAAACGGCGCCGACGCACGTGTTGGTCGCCGGAAAGCAAGATCGCGACTGACGCACGCGCGATTCTTTCCTTTGACTCGCGCGGCGGCAATCTGTTGCTTGCCGCCGCCAACAGACTAAAAAAAAAAAAAAAAAAAAACCGTTTGTGATGACCGGATGTGCGCGGTTTTTGTTTTTTTCTGCTTCATCCGAATTCCGACAATTTGCTTCAATTTTTAAATTTAACCAAGTTCCGGCTGACAATTCTAGCAATTATTCCACTTTACATATAATGTATTTCGATTTCCGCGCAAATGTCAATCAGCGAGATAATTAACCCTTCCCTGATGGCAGAATGATTCGAATAATCGGTGCTGGTGATCCGCATAGCGATCATCATACCGTGACGTCATTTGCACAATTGAAAACATCAAATATTCCATCAACAAGTTGTCCTTTACTCAATTAAATACAAATCGTTTTGGACATTAAGGTAAAAAACCAGGGAGGGCTGTGAAGCATACAAATTCGAAAATATTCTTTTATTTTTCACGCTGAAAGCCTTGTTCATCTTCAAAACTTCTTTTTCCTGACATGTACAATGTGAATCTGTCCGATTTCAATTTTTTAAACGGAAAATACGTTTCAAAATCTTTCAATTGTTGGGTAGAAAACCAAGAAGAACGGATTTTCCCCCCAGTTTTTAAGACTTTCATCAGCGATCATGGGGATAAATTTCGTTCACGAATGGGACAATTTAATTCCTCATAATATCGAACAGGGTTCAGTACTGCCATTGGATACTTAATGATGAAATATCAGGTCTTCCAAATCCCTTGATTAACATACAGTATCAGAAAAATATTGACTTTTCAATCTCAAAAACGAAGCACAACGTTTTCATAGTACTCCATAAATTTTATTCTTTTAAAAGGTAAATGCCTCAATTTTATATTTACATTATTTGGATGAACGAACTTTACATCCAAAGCTTTTCTTGCCAATTTTCCTAAATCTCAAATTTTGCGTCACACCTTTAATCCCCTGAAGTCTCGACGCACTAAAAGGTTTATACTGCATAAATTCATGGCTGTTCCTGGCATGAAATCTGGTAATTTTTCTCGCTAGACGCTTATTTGAAGCGATATATTTCGACTTTAAAATGAGAGAAATTCTAAAGGTGAAACTCAGCACAATAAAAATACAGTACACTTCAGTACTTTCATCTGTAAGTATACTGCAGAGTACATAATTTTGACGCTGGAAAACCTCGGGTCATGAAGTTCGGAAAAGTACAGCTTGACTACTCAATTGTACTCTATAACACTGTATGCAACGAAATGGAAAGTTGAATGGCTTTCACTGGCTCATCAAAGAAAAAGGGTCAGTAAATCAATTGAGTGTTCCTGCAAGTCGCTCTGATTACGAACCCACGGAGTCAACATTCCAATTAAACACAAACCACTGCGTTCGTGGCCTTCTTTAATGATTCCGAATGGCTTCCTGCGACTGAATGCGGACTCGAAATAGAAAGTCAGGACTTCCCAGCCTGAGAATCTCTCGACAAATTCCGTTAGTATAGGAAGTTCATTCTAGGGCGACCCAAGGAAATTCTAGGTGGCACCTGAGAGACTGGCAGCAAAACAAAAATATGAAAAAGCGGCGCCCTCAGTATGAGAAACTCAACTAACTACTCGACATGTGCAAACGCTAATGAAGTTTCGAGCTCACGTTTTGAACAGGTGTGGGATTTATGGGCGACACTTAGTGTAACCTGGTCACGGGGATTGTGTATTTATTTTGATCACAGGCTCGCCTTTTGCTTCGTGATGGTTTTTTTTTTCTTCGCTGTAAGACGTTAAGCTTCATTGCAAGAGACAAACCCGCCCAAGAATTGATTTATGGACACGACTAAGCCAACAGCAGGAATTATTTAAACTTGTTTCTAACTTGCAAATCTTTTAATCACCTGCTTTACCGCTTACCAATATATCAATCATCATAAGGTAATCGAAGAACCGTGATTTGGTTCACGTTTTATCCTGCAAAATGCCTTTGAATGGCACTAAGGGCAGAAAAATCGACAGACATTCATCGAAAGAAGAATATGAAAATAGCCAATTATCTCTTAATTTGATATACTGTAGTTGTGCGCTCACAATCAGAATATACGTAATATAAATTATTAGAAGCCATTTTCATGTTATTTCTTGCGAAAGTGGAATATTTGGACAGAAAATTTGCACTCCTGCAATTGCAAAATACCCCGGAATCCATTTTAAAGATGGAAAAAAATATTTCCGATGCAATCATTTCCTACGTTTAGCCACTCGCCCCTCTGATATACTGTACTTGCTGTACGCGTGGAGTGCAAAATTCAGCTCTCAAGAAATACTGTTCATTCAATTTGAAAGAATTGAATTCCATTAGAAGATGATTTTAAAATTTCCGCATCGGAGTCCTTCGGTTAATAAAAACTAGGGCGCTTTGAAATTAACTCCGTTGGTATCGCGAGGATCTGGTCAAGTTCCAGTCGCCTACTTTCCTCGCAACAATGGAGCGACAGACACCGAACTTATTATTTCTCTCAAGGAGCTGGGTATTGAGCAATATCAGGACTAGAATCGTAGACACGAATCTAGTAATTAAAACGAGTTTGTCGACCCTGACCTCCACTTGCGACTCCCCAACTGACCCGATCCTATTTTCCACGGTCAGAAAACCCCGTTAAAGCCTCCTATATTTTCTCTTGCGAAATGCAGTGATTCGCAGTATTGCTCTGGAAAAATCAATGAAATGAAACATCATGATACGCGACGAAGGAAATATTGTATACGAGGGGTCACACGGTTCCGCGCGGATCAGCTTGTCGTTGCTTTTCTTGGGAAGCTTCGAAACTTGAAAATTGAACATTTCAAGACCTGTTTGAACACATGGGGTAAAAAGGGTTGAGCAGTGTGTAAAAATTGGTTGTTAAAAAATAGAGAAGGTGTCTGCCTAGCGTCTTGGAACTAGTGAACATCATGAGACAAATGTTTTCTAAATCCCTGATGTTCTGATCATTTCAAGTCCGCACGGAAAAGAGTCCGCGTGGAATCGTGTAACCCCTGGTGTACTTGGGCATTTAAAAAATGAAGGCTTGTATTTCGACACCTTAGAGACACAAAATACCAAAAATCAAAACAAAATTCAGTTCAAGTTTCTTCACTTCCTGAAGGCTAGGTGCGGTCATAATTCAACTTCTGCGCAATTGGCTTATAAAGCGATTTTTTGGGGGCAACAAGAAACGACTACTGTACATCTAGTTTTTAAACCTTCTTGTAACTGGGACGATGGACACACGATTTCTCGCATCTTCTTTGCATATTTAGCTTCTTTATCTTGGACTAAATCCAAATAATCTCCCATTAATAGCCTTGGAGTTTCCGCGGAGCCTCTTTGAAGTTGATGAGGAGCCCTTAGGGCTCCGTGGAGAACATCTGGCTTAAATCTATGCTCGAAGACCGTTCTTCTATCGCATATCCGAAGTCTCACCATCTCAATAATGGCCTCTTCCTTTATTTCCGGCTAGGGAAACCCGCGGTGAACCGGATCAAGGAAGTGACCTAATATCCGCGTGGAGGAATATCACAGAGAGAACAAGTCATTATTCCCTTTCGGGAAGCTGCTCATTTTCCGCGGGATGATTTCTCTCGCCAACGTAACGGATTTCATGCGGCTGAATCAAACGGATTCAAGTCCACCAACACGAAAGGAGAAGAGGAAAGGAAAAATAAGAAGACAAGTAACAGTTTCATAACGAGGCACTGGATGAGAAAATTGCCAATGTTTTTTGGTCCATTGGCCACCCGGGGAGAAAATTGCTTGTTTTCAAGATCTGCCGCAGAGCGTTTTTCCCTCGCGAAGTGCAGCGGTAAAATCCACAGGATAATTCTCAAGAAAACTGAATAAATTTTTTTATTGGAATCTCAATGATTTTTTTTTTTGTTCTCAGAAAAAAAGGGATCACGTGAAAGCGCTTTATGCAAATACAATCCACATGAGATATGGATCCTACAGCTTCCCTCATAATTACTATTTTTTAAATTGAAAGGTGCAATTCGAGCAAAATTAATGTAGCAATAAGAAGCTGCTGAACCATCCTCGGGCGATTTGGGCATAATTCATGTCGGTGCGTACTTGAACGGAAATCTGAAGAATAGCTTATAAAACGGGATTTTTTTTAGAAAACAGCAGCACCGCGAAATTACGCAAATGGTGATTGAAGCGTGCCAAATTCTTCGAAGCAGGTGGTTTAAAATTATCAATCCTACTGAATACAGGTTCCGCGTTTAATTAGCTGAAACTTGAATATCGTGAGATTCTTCGAAAACATTTTTTGTGCATTTAAAAATAGACAGAAAATTGCGTTAAAAAGGAGTGTGGATTTTCTAAAATGTCGTCAATAAAAATCAGACAAAGAAAATTGAGTCAGCCAAATGTTTTCGGAATTTTTCCTCTGCTGAAGTTCATGAACAAAAACCAAAATTAAATTTTTTCAATGTACCAGGCACATTTTTCCTTCAGAGTTCCACATTTTTTTCCGCGACCAATGTCGCTTTCATTCTTCAAATTTTGGCAGAAAATCAGTATGAGACCATTAATCGAGTTAATACGGTAATTATCACGAAATACAGACGTTTCTTAGTAATCCGAGGACCAAAACTGGTTCCTGTTTCTTTCGATGGAGAAGAAAATCTCGCTCATGAGCTTCTCCTCTCGGAAGTCAACGCATGTGAAGCACCAACAATAGTCTAAGCGATGAAAGTGACGACAGTACGACAAAAGTCAAGAAATGGAAAAAAAGGACAATTAACTACAACGTTGAGAAAAAATAATTGCAAACAAAACAAAAAAAGAGAGGAAATGCGAGAAGAAAAACTCCGTCGACGTTGACGATGATATCCATCATCGCATCGTCGCTTTCACTGCGAAGCGACTTCATTGTCGCCGCGTCTACCGAGCCATTCGACGATTTATTTATTTTTTCCTTTTCTCTGGCTTCAAAAAATTAGAAAGAATGAGTTTCCCTTCTCCCAAATCTTCCTCTTCCTTTTCGGAATATTCATGGAAACTCGATCTTGATGAGAAGCTTTGGATTTCTCATCAGGAAGCCGGAAAAGTTTTTCCGCGGACTTTCGAGGCGCCGCGGAACTGACTTCAAACGGTGTAATCCGATCTGCGCTTTTATAATAACGTCTTCCAGAAAATGAATAAAAATGAGCCCGAGATTAAGTTTTAAAATGGCATAATGTACAACCATAAGCAAAAGTAAATGCAAGAAATTCTACCTCATCAACATTCAGCAGATGAGCTACGAAAATACCAGTAATCGGAATTGATATGCAGCACCCTGATTTTTTTTTCACGGCCTTTCGAAAAATTAACTTGATTTAAATTTTTAAAAAAATTGAGAAAATAAACCAGCTGATGAGCCATCGAAATCTAAAAATTTAAAAGTTTACAAGGGATGAAAAATTCACGAAAACCGAAAAATTCAACAGCAAAAAATCCGAAATCTTCATCCTCCAAATCTTTATCTGCCTAATTTTTCGTTGCCTTTATTTCCTTCTTTCCACATAATCTCGAATAGGCCACAATGTTACAAAGTTTAAGAATCTAAATCAAAAATACCAACCATATCCGCACCAAAAAGTTTCGCGTTGATCGATGCAATAAGCAGACTAAAATTCAGAACCATGCAATTATTGAATAATCTTTGTTCCTTGAAGTTATCGCCATCGTCTACCATGACAAGTTATTATAAAAATTAAGCAACAGCGTATCATTAACGACGAGCAATCAAACTTCTGGAAGAAACTTGAACCTTCCGCATGGACATTTTTTTACTACTTCCACGTCCTCAAGAACTTCAGAGTACCTCGGTAATTAGAGAACTTCTTGGTCACGCGATGCGAAGCTTCTGGGATCATCAACTTCTTCCTCCTCGAAATAATTCAAAATATATTTCGAAAAAGGACCAATGCTCGTAATTTTCAGCAATAAATTGAGGAAGTAGACAGGAATAAAGAAACGCAAGGGTAACTTGAGTGTCTCGCTTTATGAAAGAGCTTGTTCGTCGGAGAGGTACTTTTTTGGCATCAGAATTAATGATGATCTTCCGATTCATTTTGTGCGATTAAAATTATGCGCATATTCATGACTTCTTACAATAGGCGAAGGGTAGGAAAAAAGCGACTGCGATTCAACAAGTTGATCTTTCGGTTTGACACGAATTGAATTACCCAGCTGAATAAAAATTTAATCCCACTTTCCACGAGGCAAAAAATACTTGGAATCGGGGCCGCTTCTTGATCTCGTTCCATTTCACGAAATTCAAATATGAGAAACCAGAGAAATGTGAATGTGCAAAAAAAAATTTTCAGAATGACAATAAGATATGAGAGTGAATCGTTCATAACGTGGACCCATTTTCAATCACAGCCCAGAATGCCGACTGAAGAGAAAGGACATAATCTGCAACTGGATGAGATCTCAATTTTAATATTGTACTGTATAATCGAAATAAAATACCACAGCTCAAAAAATTTACATTCACGTCAACAGGAGAGCAAAACATAAATCAAACCCCGTTCCATATCGCTCAAATTCTTCCAATCGAAATAAGAACCCCAATGAATTTCATTTTTTTCTGGAAGAAAATGAATTTGCACATATACCGAGCAAAATTATGATCCAGAAGCTCCGAAATCTTCTTCCTTTTAAAAGTAAGTTTCGTATACATCTCTCGAATTCGTCTTGATGAATATTGACGACGTTGTACCGTACGTTGTGTTCAGTAGGCAATAAAACTGCGAGCGAAAATTTAAAATAAATTAAAAGTCATGCTTATTTGATGCTGAGCGTAAAGAATGTCATAAAATTATAATTTTAAATTTCCAGTCAGCGCTGTGATCGAAAACACACTTCAGCAAATGAAGTGTGGCTTTCTGAAGCCTTAGTATATTGCTTTCAAATTTGCCATTTGCGTCATCAAAGAAGTTCATTTCAAGTTACAGTACTACTTAACAGCGGAATTTTTTCACCCCGAATTAA
>CAJPEX010005546.1:0-15862 GCA_905338405.1 Notodromas monacha | reverse complement strand
TCTATAAGTTCTTGCGGCCTATGGCTATTCTAGAAAAGCTCTGTTACAGTTGAACTTCTCTAAGTCATTATTTCTAGGGACCATAAAAAATCGACTTAAGGAGGTTTCTAGTTAGGGATGAAACAAGTATTTTTTTCCAGAAACATAGAAGAATTGCTGGGAATTGTAAATGGTGATATTCTGCACCTTAGAAATTACTTCTTCAATGAGTTTACTGTAGCGTGAACTTGGAGGCAAGGGTTCATTTGCCAAATTAGTCTGTAACTTCCTTTCAAAACACATTGAGTTACTTGTTTTATTGCTTTTATTTTTCATGTACAGTATCAAGACGATAACAGCCAAAAGGAGGCAGAAAATTTGACTTACAGAGGGTTAGGGAGGTTTTTGGAATATTTTTTTTTCAGGAAATTCAGATGGGGACTTTAAAATAATTTGGCTCTGGGAGTTATTTGACTTAGGGAGGCTTGACTTATCAAGGTTCAACTGTAAAAGCTTTTCGGCTCATTTATTTCGGGGATTAAAGCACGGCAAGCTAAGAACGATTCCTCACAATAATTTCGATTTGGTCACTGCTGTATTGTTACTGTATTTATCTTTAAAGAAAGGTAAAAATTAAAGGTTCCTTGCCCCCATCGGGTTCCAGTGGCACTTGGCCAACCGGTCCTTGACACGCTTTCTGCCTGTGCCGAGACCCAATCAGTGATGACGAACCTCGTCAGTCGATGCTCGGATTCAGTCCGGTTTTTGAAACGGTGGTGTTGCAATCGGGGTTTGGTACTTTGTCGGGCTTCAATGCATTGCAATATTCCATTATGTATCGGTAGCTGCGATTTTTCAAAATGTGCTTCAAGGAACGCCACTTGAAACCCCAGCACGATCAAGTGCGACGATTGGTTCAGGTCATGATCTGACAGAACCCGTATCACTGGATATAAACTGGGTGCTGCAGATTGCTGAATTTTTATGTTTAAATTTTCTCACGGGTCTTGAAAAACTCGAAGTTATTTTCTTGCAGTTAATGTTTTTTGAGGACTGTCAACGAAATTGTTGCAAACCTTGTTTACTGGATTCCAAGTCAGTATTCTTGGTTAAATGCGCATACTTTTTTTCCTCAATTGATTTCAATTCAACATTTTTAATTGGCATATAATTCTCCGCACAAGTGGAATCTGTCGTGCTTTAAATGATTAAAAAATGCAATTTTTGTTTGATTCAGTGAAGATATCAGGATATTCAAAAATTGCGAGAAAAATTTTCATCAGTGGTTGCAAAGGTCGGTTTATATATTGGGATTTTTTTTTATTCTATGTCCACAATTCAAGATAAGAAAAGACATTTTCGTCAGTCTTGAAGTTACAATTGTAATAGACGGAATTATAAGTGATTTTACATACGTTATCATTATTTAATTATTTATTAACCTTGTTTCATATATTTTCTTGATCAGGTTAATAAATGGAAAAAGACAGAGTTGAAGTTGAACAGCATCTAAGGGAGAATATGAGGTTTACCTTCACATGCATATTCTGGTTGTTGAGGTGAAACTAAATACAGTACAGGTGCTACCTTGCAATTTGACCCTGTGATCTGTTGCCAAACTAGGATCAAATTGTGAATTTGTTGAATTGCAAGACAGTCCACTAAATGTAAAAATATAAGTTTAAAAATGCAAACAAGTGGCCAACGCAGGTCAAATTGTTGGGCAAGGGTTAAATACCTCCCTGAAAATTTGACCATTGAGTTGTAGGATGGTCAAATTGCAGGACAGTTGAATTGCAAGGTACCATCTGTACATGAAAAACAATACCTTGAAAAATCTTCTTCATGACAATGTCCAAGAACTGACAATCATGTCCGAACTAAAAGCAAGAATGTTTCATGATACGGCAATTTTTGTTATGGTGATGCTGATTGGGGAAGCTACCAGAAAATGTCATTTGGGTTTTAAATTTATTCNTCAATTTTTATGGCGATGCCTTTCCGGAAAATTTTATTCAAGTCTTTTTTCTTGAGTTATAGACAAAATTACAGGTTGTTGAGTTGCAATTTCAACCAATTCAAATTGCGAAGCGGTTAAATTGCAAGACACTTTGTAAAATTGAGAAATATCAGCACAAAAATGCAACAACAAAACATGGCCAGAGCAGGTCAAATTCCAGAGCAGAGGTCAAATTGAAAGTCAATACCTCTGTGCAACTTTGACCATCAAATTGCTGGATGGTTGAATTGTGGGAGGTCAAATTGCAAGGTATCACCTGTGTTCCTATTACCTAATTTAAAGGAGTTCTACATTAAGCTTTCTTCTGTGAGAAGAAAAGCTTAATTAGGAATCTTCGTCTTCAAGAAGCTGAAGGCCTAATAATTTACAGCAAAAAACCAACCTTTGAAATTTTATTCAGCATCGCGTTTTCTTTCAATTTATGGTCCATAATTGGCAAATAAATCCGTTTTAAATCTTTTTTGAATCGAAAAACGCAGTTAAGACTTTCTACCTGAATCATTCACGCGTAAGGTTTTATTAGTTCCTAATGTTCTAAAGTTCTAACTATCCGAAGTGCCATAAAAACGAACTTTTCTCTCTACATTTCGCAAATTTGCGTCATTGCGAGAAAAATTGCTCTGTTTTGAGTCAATTTCACATGAAGGGGACCACTTAGGTAAACAAAACAAAAATATATATGAATGACAGATATTGCACAAGAATTTAAGAAAAATTTGAATGAAGAAAATAAACCACACCAGCAAGAACCAAATTGTCCAAGAAAAACGAAGCATAGAAAAACTTCGTAATATGCACTTGAATACTTTTTGAAGGAAGTCCGTAGTATAGGTGAAAATTTACTAATATGTTTGATCTAAAATTATACTTTCGTGTTTTAAGTATATTTGGGACTGACTATGAATGTCTATATATAGTTGAAACATTCAAGAGAGTACGGAAAAAAATGATGCATTTAAGAGAACTGAAAAAATGTCATATCCCACCCTTGCCTCTCATTGACCTTTTCTGTATAGTTGCGGCATTTTCTCCTCGCCGGCATTTTCCTCCTGACCCCCCAGTCTATTCAACTCGCATCCCGTCTTCAATGTTTTGACCTCAGTTGCTGCATTTCCGACTGATATCGATAAAAGGTGAGGAATGAAGAAGAAAAATAAGTCAGCCTCGAGGGTTTATTTTATTTTTAGACACAACCTCGTCGACTGAATAGAATAGAAGAATGCAATAAATTGTCTCCTTCGAAACTATGTGCTCATGAGAAGCGAAACAGCGTGACTCGAGTTCATGGTTCAGGTCTTCTGCGTCCCACGCCCTGTATGCGAACTGGAATTCGTCATTGAACTGCGGTTGCTCCTCGTCTTTAATGTGATACGACTGGGTTTCTTTGAGCCACAGATCAGCATTAGTGGATATTTCGTGTCCTTGAAAATTAGCCACGTCCTTGCGGAAATTATTTCCGGCTTAATTTCTGGTTTTATTGCTTTTCCAATGCATCAATTTTAATTTTTGTTACAAGTCTGGGAGAAAAAAAAAAACTTGATGATGGGTTTGTGGAGCTTTGTTAGTCTTGACTCTTGAGGATTCCTTTGAGGATGTAAATTACTGTGAACCCTTGGACAGCGACAGCCTTCTTTCCATCCCTGTGCAAAGTTTGACTTTTTTTGGTTGGGCCTGCATTTAATTTGTACCCAAGGTTATGCAACCCCTGTCAGGTAGGGAGGGGCAAGGTTGGATTTTATCTGGGATAAAGAAATGCTGGGAAAGTCCTAGGTTGGACTTTTTCCAAAGTGACCTCTAACCTGGGCTCCTGGCTTTCAAGCTTGAATTTAATCTTAAATGGGGGAAAAGCACAAGGCCAGGGGAAAAAAGTGAGCCTTTCAGACATAATTTTTTTTCAACTTAATAACATGTTTTTTTTTTAATCTCAGGATTTTCCAAGACTTTGCTCTGCACACACTGTCATGGTTTTTTTAATGTCATTCTTGAGTGCACCCAAAATCTGCAAAAAAGTCCAACTTTGCTGCAGAAGGGTAATAAATACTGTATATATTTACAGTTGAACCTCTACAAGTCAAATTTCAAGGCACCAGCAAAAAATTTGAGTGATTCTATCAATTAAACAAGCATTTTTCATGGGAGGGATAGAAACACTCATGAAATTGTAAATGTTGATATTAAATTGCTCCTTTAAATATGTTTTCAGGATGCTGAACTTGGAGGCAAGAGTTCATCTGCCCAATTAGTCTGTCAGATCCTTTCAAAATGATCAAGTTAATTTTTAAATTTTTTTTCCAATGTCAAGAAAATAGTATCCCAAAGGTATAACTAATTTAGTTAGGGAGGTTTGAGATGAAAATCCTTCAAGTTAGAGGCATTTTTAATGCATTGTTTTAAAGGGAATTCAGAAAGGGACTATAAAAAATTGATTTATGGAGGCATTGGAGAGGTTCAAGTTTTTTTTAAGGCTCAATTGTAATATTTGTCTAACCTACATGGAGAACTTAAATTTCAACTGACCAAAGGTTGGTATAGAAAGACAAAGACAGAGTTGAAAGTGCACCTCATCCCTTAGAGGAATTCAGGTTTCCCTGCCCCTCATGAGTAATAAATTTTTTGAATTGAAATGCAACCTGTTAAAAGCCACAAAATTCATGACAATAATTCTAAAAAATCTTCTAGTGAGAATCGCGCAAACGGTCGAGACAGCGATTGTAAGAATTGTTCGTCTTGCATTCTATTATTAAGCCTCAACTTTAAGTAAAACCGGTTTTTTATCCTTCGGTGACATCATCAGAATGACAATCTCCTTTTGTGGAAATGCAAATTATTTATAATCAATGTGAAGATTCCTTGAAAGGTCAATCTGTGATCAGAAAGGTGCTTCAGTCATTGCAAGAACTGAAAGAAATAATCCTTTACAAATAAATACAGTAAAAAATAGCTTTAAAATATCTTCTGTGTCCCCACAGTGGTTCGAAGGATGTCAACAGAAACCCGGACATGCAACAAACTTCTGTTTGAAGAACTAACGAAACTTTTAAAGCTTCCCTCGTATTTTGTGCCATGAAAGTGTTACCAAAGCGCAAATGTCATCTCTTTCACACCATACACGGCAAAATTGATCCGCGAAAGTTCGCATCACTAACAGATTATTATTAAACGACATATTTCAAAAGCTGTTTCATGACAGGAGGTCAAGTCACTCACAGCTGCTCACTTTAAAAAAAATGCAATAACCCATTCATAAACTCTTTTTTGCCGCGAGCCAAGAGAAGAAAGGCGCACAAAGATTTAGATAATGTTGTGAGCTCGTTTCAAAGTAGCAGGATGATGACTGTAATCCAATCTTCAGTCCTTTTTTTTTTACTTGTTCATTTCTTTTGGTTCAAGCCATTGGCTTACGAAGCCTCGGAGTACTGGCCAAGGTACTTTCCAGATGACCGCCTTTCGCTCTGGTGCACTTCGAGGGAATGTGGGTGACGTGTGGATGAAAGAAAGGGAAAAAATAAATATATACGGTATATAAAATGTACACGCTGTTCACAGTAAAAGACAATCATCCAATTAATTTTAATGAGGGAAGCAAACGCTGAATATAATTCAAGACGAATCCAAAACGCTTTCAATCGAGATACAATGCTTATATGAAAGAAGCAATTCAAGAAATTGTCCCATAATTGTATTCATCATTCAATCGAAACTTGGATTAGAGAATAGACGAAAGCATCAAAAGCTCATTAATTTTAATCCCACGCTTTCATAAACATTTTGCACCGTCTTTTTGCTTGCTCTTAAAATATTCAGGAAGCATTTCGATCATATTATATAGTATCGTAACTATGATTTATTTCTTTAGCTTTCCGAATGACACACAAAGTCGTAAATCGAACGCTCCAAGAATAATTTATAACGGGACAGTAAGAAAGAATGCTGCCGGGCCAGTATAAAAGCATGATCAAATGGTATTAAATAGTCTATATAAAATAATATACAGTAATAAGAGACCAAGTTTTATGGCCGAGTTATGTACGCAAGATTCCATTCACGTTCGACGATCTGAAGTTGATTTCTTGGATAAGCCAAAAGTTCACCCCAATCAAAAGACCAGCATTTTAAAAACGTTACTTCTGAAATCACTGACAAAACATGCAGAAATCTCTAATGTATCGTACAGTATTTGTAAAATTATGAAATTTAGGAGTAAAGTATAATACATCGAGCGTTCGTTTCCGTGTAGATCTTCTGCATTGCCTCATTTGACCAAGGTTTTTAGCTTAAAAATTTGAAATCGGCAGTAAAAAAAAATTTTTCATACGTCGTATTTAAAAAATGATGAGTACTATGCCTTCAGATTGACAGATTTGAGAAATACTCATACGCAAATTTGAAAAATAGCTCAAAAAATGAAAAAAAATTTCAGCTTACAACAGTAACAGACGAAATGAACTCATGGATTGATGCCTCCTTACAGATTTTGAAAATTTTGGAAACTTGCAACTTTCCTTCTCCACAGCGGGAACAAATGTATGAAAATAATCATGAAGTCAATTGCTGGGTTTGGCGGTTGGTGGAATACTTTGAAATAATAAAAAATATTGATTTCATGGTTTCTCCTAAGATATGTTTGACATTTTTTTTTAGCTCATCTCGTAAATGTGCAAATAAAACTTTCTTTCTAGATATCAACCATCAAGAAGACGTATTTTGAAAGGCTATGTAAATTCCTGTGAGCAATTGAAAAATAAAGCTTTTCTTGAACTTTCCATCTAACTTCAGGACAATAAATGGTTTTTGAAATCACACTCTCCGTGATCAATCTGCGGAAAACGTGAAACCCAACATTCCTGAATTCCTGAAACCTTTACGCATAAAGCAGAAAAGACTAACTTTGCACGAAGAAAGTAATACTGAAAGATTTGATGCGTAATATTAAACTAATGAAGTTCGCAGTTGAATGTTTTTGCCTAAAACCGCGATTGTGTAAGCGTACTTGGTGGCTATAAATGTTTCTTCATGCTTATTTTGTGTGTGAAAAAGATTCCTAGCCAGTGTGTGTCTGTTATATAGCACATATATAACTTGACTGTATACTTTGAAAATGATGATCTCATTAAACACTCATAGCAGCGAATTTCAACTTTGTCAAATTGTGAGACAATATCGCCGAGATTTACATCTATTCCTCTCATCTGATTTTGATCCAAGGTTTCCGACCTTGGGATTCCATTCCGCCGTTTTCAAAATTTTTCGGCGGTAATGTGTACTTCTATCGGGGCCAAAATTAAATAAACGATCCAGGAAAAAGGATTTATCGATGATGATCGCGAAGCAATTCAGTTGATGCGGAAGTAAACCGCATTCTTTCGAGTGTATACTATATACACCTGAACCCAAACCTGCGGCAGCTCGATCATTCATTCGATAAAAGGAAAAAAAAGAGACTCAGACACCGGGAAGAGAGCGAACGAAGTGTCTTCCGCGTCCGGGTCATTTCTTTTACCAGTCAGAGCTTTATATACAGTAGTGTTCTTTTTACGTCATATTCAATGTTAAAAAAAACATCAAAGCGTGACTGCGTAAGAAATTGTTATTTTCTTCCCTCTTTGTCCTCGCCTGTTTCCAGAACATTAGACAAGACTTGTAAGCTGGTTATAACGTCAGATCGCTGGAACGGCGTCATCTAGAAAGTTTTCTGTTGTTTTTGTTTTTAACGAGGTACTCATTTTATTCCTTTTTTTACGCAACGACTCCGCAATTAACGTCAAGTCGTGACTTGGTCGTGGGAGGAATTATAATCTAATAAACCCCGAGGGATAAGTTCAGGAAACGAAGATTCATTTTTTCTTTTCTTCAAATTAATCTCTGCGATGAAAGGAGCAATTTTATGCGCTAGTTTCTTCTGTCGGTCGATCAAAAATCGTGACACTCGCTGACCGCGATAATTTCCCGAGTTTCCGACTTACGGACACTTGATGGATTTGAGCGACTGATGGTGGTGCTTTTTGTTTCAAAGCAAATGGTAATTCGAATTCGAATAAATGCAAATACGCAAATGGTCTTGTCCTGCATGAGCAAACGCTGCTTATTTAAATACGTGTTCCGATTTTTCCTCTGACAAGAATGGCGTCTTTTTATTCGGAGGACTGGGAAGAATTTATATATGCCTTTTGTACAACACCTTCATTAACATGCAGGTTTTCATATCTGCTTTAAAAGCTGCACGTTGATTTATTTCTCAATTTATCAATCTGAAGGCATAATACTCATCATTTTGCACGTTACGACAAATGAAGAATTTTCTTTAGTGCTGCTGTCAATTTTTTAAAGCATGAATTCCTTGGTCAAATTTAGCCATGAGGAAAATCTACGGAAATTAAGGACATCAACCTTTCCTCAATATCTTATACTGTAATCGTGAATGTCAGAATATTTCAAATATCATAAGTTAAAGATTTTTTTTCGTGTTTTTCGGTAATTTCAGAAGCATCACTTTTTAGATGGGCTAAGGGTTCACCAGAAGAACATGGAAAACAATTGGTGGAAATCTTTTACTGCATTAAACCTCAATTTTTGTAATTAAAAAAATAGCGAGAGGCTTTTGGTTCATCTAGAATTCTAGACTTTAATACTGTAATTTAGTATCACTTCATGAACATTTTGAGCGTAAAATATTATGCAACGAATATTTCTGCCCATAAATACATTTTCTCAAGAATATTTTCAAATTTCTGTACGTGGCAGCAACATTTTTGCGGGATGGATCATTCGTATTTTTATCCATTTATTAGTCGAACTTTGACTCGAATTATTTTGCTACTCATCTGTAGTTTTTTTTAGCCTTTTAATGCCCACAAAACAACATCATAAACGTGCGGATTTAAAATTTTCAATTATAATCCAAAAACTTCGCAGTTCTTTTCATTGTCGAACTGAAACTATTTTATGACTAAACAGAATATGCGTATTTTAGAGGAAAACATAATACCGGTCCAGTTTTTTCAGAGGCGCAGTTAAAATGAAGCCATTGGGACCATCAAAAGTCTTTATGAGGAAATTACTTCTATTACTTTGAAACTCTAATAAAATTTTAGATTGAAAAAAATGCATCAAAGACAAGGATTTTTTCTATCAAGAGTGTAATATTGTATGTTGATGGTAACACTGAGAAGTGCGGGGATTTTGGAAGATGTTCCCAAAAGTTGCACACAATTCTGTCTTAGCGAGGGATTATTTCAAGTACTGTAAGTAATTATCCACTTTTTCTGTGCATTTCTTCAAGATGCTGTTGATGATTATGATGGAGTTCTTGAGTACTCTTGATTGCTGGTATTTTCTTGCCAAGCCTTGAAAGAGTTCACATTCTACTGCATCAAGTTCAAGGTTGAATGGAAAAAGGCGGATCCCGAATGTAAATGACCCGAGATGCAATCAACCTTTCTTGTATGAACAAAGGGGAGGTCCGCAAGTTTAAAGACAGCGCATTATTTTCAATTAATAAAAAATACATTCTTTTTTTTTTTAATTCTGAAAAGGCTTTCATTCGCTTTACCGCACGTACGTACATCTTGATTAATAAGTGAGGTATTAGTCCAATCGAAAATATGTCTGATTTCAATGAATATTCCGTACAATAAATCTAATCCGGTCGATTCAGGGACACGTCAGTCTTGCTTAAAATTAATTTCGTCTGATTTCAACGCATTCTTCCACGTAAAATCCCAATGAAGTTGCACGCCTCGTCATCGCATGAGACACGGATAGGCTTTTTTGAAGCTATATTTTTATAGCTTGTTGAAATTTGTATATGATAAAAAAAAAACATTTAAAAAGTGCGTTACCTCGGGTTGATGCTTGAACGATAAGTGCTCAAGCCTCGAAATTTATGGGCTATCCTGAGGAAATCTCTCGACGAAAGGTTCTTTCCGGCTTGCTTGGGATTGCTTTTGTGGGGTTCAAGAGGAAGTTGGGTGGAAAGAATATTTTCGTACTCGTAAATCTTGTGCTATAGGCTTGAACCAGAGGGAAGCATGTTGTTGTGCAATGATTGGAGTCTGAATCACGTGACGAACACGTGGCATCTATACAAGGTGCAGAAGCTTTTTATTTTATTTATTTTTTTCGTTTTTACTCGCACGCCGAAGCACTTCACGCTCTGCTGAAGGTTTTTCTTTCCTTGTCCTATTCTTCAAGATTTCCTCCTTTCCTTGGATTATTTTTGGATTTTTTTTTGAATGTTCCAAAAATGTGCCTCAAGGCAATGAGGACTTTTCCCCGTCGTCATTTTACAAATACTGGTACACTGCAATTTTTCCCTGATGGAGTTCTCGACTTCGGTCAAGGAAACTTCCCTGATATTCTGTGATTTAGCATTGATTGTCATGTCACAGGCAGTCAAATTACGATTAAAAATTCGAATGAAGAAGATCTTTCTGAATACTGTATATGCACGAAATTTCATTTGCCGTTTGCTCGATTTTCCATTCGATCATTGATGTTCTCAGGTTAGCTAAAATTCTGTTGAATAAGAAGCAGTCAGGCAAAGTGCCCAGAAAAAGCAGGAAATTTTGCTCAGTGGAAGTGATGAATAAGAATCTCAGTTTAGAGTATGTTTTGAAGCGGAAACCTTCATCGCAAATTCCTAGTTTTCCAAAGATACTAATTTCTCCTGTTTTTTTTTCGAAGTAGACTTTAATAGAATTACAGATGATTCAAAATACATTTGAAAAATGGAGAATTTACTCCCGATGGAATAGAAAACGTACACAAATTCAAAATCATCCGATGATCATTTTCTCAAGACTTCCCTCGATCCACCCTTTTTTCCGCATTATGAATAATATCTTTATTAATTGCACTGCAAAGCTGAGATTTACGGATTTTTATTATTCGGTTCGACCGTATGATGCAAGCATTTTCTGTCAATTCCGTATATTATTTATAACATATCGATAAAAAAGTCTGTTTCTTTTTCTCGCACACTCGAGGTTTTCTGAAAAAAAAACATTTTAAGATGACAATGAGTGAAGTGGGTCGTTTGGTTCTGATTCGGTCAAATTTTTGCAAAAGTCGCTAATCTGATGAACGCTCCAAAATGAATTAAAATGAAATGCAAGGCAACCTTAAAAGCAAAATTAAGCTAGGGAAAATGATAAATGTTAAAAATTTGTCTCAGCTGTAGTTTTTTCTCAAGCTGAATCACGAACTCCATGTCGTTTAATTAGGCCAACCATAAAATTAATTTCCATAATACAGTAGTTGAGTTCAAAATTATGATTATTTTCAAATTGACATTTTTTGTGCTGGAGTTATTTCCAGAATAGTACATTTTTTTCAATACGCGTTGAATAAAGATCCAGAAAAAGTTTGACAATGAGTGCGTTGAAAAGGAAAAGTAACCTTTTTGAAAGTTGTCTCTGAGATTCAGTATTACACACAATTCCGCGCGATTTTTTATGTGGATTCCAATAAAAATTAAAATCTGTGTCTTGGTGTTTCCGGTGTGAATTTTCACAAAGAGAAGCGAGTGAAACTTCATTTCGCAGATTTGTCACTATAAAATATCTTACCGGTTTAGGAGCGGTACATGTTGTACTCGTATTTATATGTGAATAATTTCTCCAAGATATGTAAAATTGACAAAAATACACGGAATCACTGATTCAGCGCTATGAATCCGTCCGGGTTTATGACGCTTATTCAACGATGCAATTTTATGGAAAATCTCAAAAACTCCTTTCCCTCGATATCACAAATTTCCTAATCATCCGCTTGATTGCTATTGCTTCCGGTGCTGGGGCTTCACACGTGTCGTCCTCTTCCTTTTCCGGCGCCCCTCGTGGAATCGCCGCCCGACGACTTTTCCGGCGCCTCTGGAAAAGTGCTTTGGTTCCCAGAGGGGCCTCTTTCTACTTCTTCTGAAGAAGGGGGGTTTCAAAAGTCCTTCGATACTAACAAAAATCATTTCAGGCAGATGAAGACTATTTTTTTAAATTAAATGATTCGCTGAAAAAGTCGGCGAAGTTGAGATGCAACCAGGCATGATTTGAAGGCCCTCCAATGCTGACCTTGCTGTGGTTGAATCACGAAACATATTTTCAAAGTGTTAATGTCTTTTTTTTGGCAATCGATTTCCAGTTTGGGACAGCGTTCTCCCCTGAAATTTGCTGCAACAACTGTACTTCAGTAAATCTTGGCTAAATTCTTCAATCTAGCTAAATTTACAATAATAAACAGAATTACTCAAATCAGAGGGCAAAAATTCCGGTTTCCCAACATGAAAAATTACATAATTTAAAATGTTTTCTTTAGTTTCTCGGGATTAAATTTGGATAGGTCAAACTGGAATACAGTACGCGGGCCTTTTCAAGTCGAAATTTAAAAAATAATAACTTGGAGGTTTTTGAGTTGGAAAAGTGAGTACAGTATTTTCGCAAGAAAAGGGTAAAAATTGCAGAAAGGTATAATTGGTAATATTAAATCGCAGGACAAAAGAGACCTTATCTTCAACCTTATTCTGGCAAGGGTACATTTGCCCGATTATTCGCTCACTCCTTTTCAAAAATCATCAAGTTATATATTTATTGCTCTTTTTTATGAATCCCCAGAATAAAATCCTAAAGCCTTTTCAAAATTTGAGTTGATGTTTGAGAGAGAAAGTCGGGTCTATTTTAAAACGCTTTTCATAATTAAATTAATACATGAACCAAACACACATTTGCCGAAGAGAGATTTCTGACTTCACAAGGTCAAATTTAATACCGTGATGGAATAAAACTTGATATTTTCTTTACTGCATTAGAAATTTCAATTTCAACTGACCAAGGTTGCAATTATAATATACAGAGACAGAATTGAAAAACATCACCACAGACAGAATTTAAAAAATAAGCACTGTGAGGAAATAGGGTATATCTGCCCCTCTTGCATATTTTATGCTTTTTTTGCAGTCGACGAGTCAATGAAAGGAATAAAATAATTTCTGAATCGAATTCAGACAGGGACTAAACAAAAATTCAACTTATAAGGGATGCTTTTGATTTACTGAAGGAGGGTTCAGCTTAGGAAGGTCCGACTGTATACTAGACAATAATGGAGGAGGTGGAAGACTTCCAAAAAGCCCCTCATAAGATGTAAAAAAAAAAAGACCAAGAATAAGGCGATGGTGAATGTTGATGGAAAGGGACTTTTGCTTCTTTTTTTTCCTTCTCTTTCCGGGGTTTGCCAGAAGGCAGAGGAAGCGAGCAGCAAGACCGAGTTCCCGTATTTTTATTCCACTGGGGGCGGCTGTTGCTCAGTTTCAGCCTGGGTTCGTTGGACGGCGGCGGCCGCGGCCACTTTCGCTTCTCTGCTCCTTCTTCCTCTCTATATCTTTCCCCGTTACGAAACGTATCCCAATTTGGAGGGTTTGCTTCTTTTTTTTTTCTTCTTCTGTTCTGTTCTGTTTTCGTGCTCTGTGGTTTCTGCCGTGATTTTTTTGTGTGCAATCATTTCCTGCTCTCGGGCTTTGAATATTTCAAGGCACTGCAGGGATTTATCATTGCTTGCTGACTGAGTGACCATGCAAACATATTTCCGGTGGGCGAATGTGGATATCTGTATCACTCTTAAGTATAAGTCTTGATTATGGCTATAGGAAATTAATTAGGGGTCCAAGAGTCATTCGGTTGCAATTTTTTCCCTTTCCTTTCTGAATTCTTGAGCTATGCTAGTTTAACGTGAGTCTGTTGTACAGGATCTTGAGTATTTGCCTGTTAGCGTTGGCTTGAGTTAACTTTCCTTCCTTGGGCTGATTTTGTAAGATTAGGTGTGTCAGGTTCAGTGGCCTCTGCAGGACTAAGTTTACTGATGTACTGTATATATGGTCCAGTTATTTTTGCATAATTTTAATGGAATTAATCGGTATATGTTCCATTATTTTTCCACTTTATATCACCCCATTTACTATAGCCAAATTTTGTTATGCAATAAAATCTTTTTCAAATTGTTGATTGCAAAAAAATTTGATATTAAGATCCATATTTGACAACAGTTTTACTTGAAAATCTCTGAAGCAATTTTTTTAATAAAGCTGTTTTCTGGTCCTAATCGCTTTGGAGTAACAAAACTTCAATCTAAAAAAATGTGATCTTGAAAAATATTCAAGGGTCTGAAGAAAAAAATCAATAAAAAATCGTCATAGACGAATACAAATAATGCAACAAATTATCAAGATACAGTTGAAAAAATAGTTTGGGCGGTTTATTCATGATTTCCATGACAAGAAATTGCATGGGTATTGCTCAAGATGCTTTTATATGTGTCTTTGAAGTTAGAAATTCTCAATCAGTATTTCCTAATCACACCAGTGCTAAAATGGTAATTGAATGGAAAATTACAGACGTCATCGAGAAGAACATCTGGTGGCGATTGTTTAGTGGATAAACTTTGGGACTGATAGATGGACTCATTTCTAACAAAATTCTAATGGGGTACGGGGAATTTCGTTAATTTGTTTGATTATGTCCTGCTATGGCGAGACAAAATCAGATGTGAATGACTGAATCTCTGTTATAAGAAAAAATGAACGTTTTCTTGAATGATATGGTCTAAACACATTTTTTTGGTGTTCCTGCACGTTTTTGCAATATATGTGAGTTTACCAAGATTATGAATCTAACATTTGCTTCTTGGAAATAACTTTTGGTGAAATGAGTTGTTCATGATATTGGAATATCACACTCCGCAAAACACATAATTCTCGCATTACAAGAGCAAAAGCAATAAAATACCCTCAAACATATTTCCATTCACGTTTTGCGTTTTTTGTGTAATACAGTATACTGTATATACAGTCTTACGGAACGAAAAAAA
Source organism: Notodromas monacha (assembly GCA_905338405.1). Lineage (NCBI taxonomy): Eukaryota > Metazoa > Arthropoda > Ostracoda > Podocopida > Cyprididae > Notodromas > Notodromas monacha. Next base: position 1,014 of record CAJPEX010005546.1, on the reverse strand, counting down.
ATAGATCACGGGTATTAATAAAATTTATTTTTTGGTTTTAAAATTGTGTTCATCCCGTTTATAATAAATGCAGCTGTAGATAACTTCATGGGAAAGAAAAATGCGTCTTTGTTGAGAAGAACAATTTGAATGAGCGATCAGATTATTTTTTCCGCGTTCCTTTCAAAAAAATACGATCATAGGAGCGATGTCATGTCCACATCGGCTCCATTTCAGCTTCATTTAACTTACAGGAAAAGCAGGAATACTGTAGTACCTTTGTTGACGGAAGAATAGAAAACTGGGGAAATCCTGAAAAGCTGTGGGTGGTGATGACATCTTTAGGATGGGAACTTTCACTGTATGTACGACGCAGAATGCGTGCGAATGATCTTTCAAGATGATGTTGACACCATCAGACAATGTGACCTGGTTCTAAAAAAATAATACTGTAGTACATTTTGTTTCACTACTTTTCTCTGGACTGTTTGAATAGTTACAGGAACGTCCATTATTTCTTTTGAAGTACGAATGCATCTTTTCGACTTTTGTAAGAAATTACACCAGAGTTTTGGTTGTGCCTTGTGAACGCTGAAAAGTGGCAAATAAAGTTTTCTGTTCATTCATTCATACACCAGAAAATAAATTGCTGAATTGCTCGAGGAAAATGATGATTGAGGGGCTTGATAAACGAATAAACTTTTTTTTCCGAATGTCTCTAAAACGAAACTTGGTTTAGAAACTTCAATTTTCCACCTGCCGATAGTTTCATAAAATTTGTCGTTCTTATCAAGAATTTTAAGAAATTATATTCTTCGGTTCAGCTTGCCACTCGTCGTTAATCCACTGCGAAAAGCTAGAGAATATTGAAGCGTTAAACTCATTTTTCAAAAAATCTGCTCAAAATTTAATGGGCATCTGTAAATATTTTGAAGGCACCTTTAAGCAGCAGAAAGATGCATCTATGATGTTTTATCTGCCATTATTATTCGACAAATTATAGCAAGGGAATACGTTTAAAAAATAGTAGTTCAA
>CAJPEX010005545.1:0-15863 GCA_905338405.1 Notodromas monacha | reverse complement strand
CTGCAGAACTTCCGTGTACTTTGGAGCCCTCGGAAACAGGAGACGAAGTTTACATGGTCTTGTGGTTCAAGCATCGGAGTCAAATTCCCATTTACACGTAAGTTTACTCTTATATGTTATGGAACATCGATCGGAAAGTGGAAGGGCATAGACGTTTTTAGTGATACTATTATGAATGTGCCCACGTTTCGCGAATTTTCTTTTTTCAAGTATTTTTTTTCGTTGAAAATATTGAATTCAATTGACGGGTTTTGTGGATCCCAGGGTTTCCGCAAAGTTGGAATGTATTGTTTTTTTTATCACTTCGTGGTTTTTTTGAGCTATGAAAGAGTTGCTATGGAATCTTCTGCTGTTGGTGATTTGAAGAATATTTTTCACTTGAAGTATTAATTATTTTCAAATTTATATAGTCTGTTTTTCAACTTCTTATCTTTTTTTTAAGTCCATGTCGTTGATGAATTCTCTGTAATGATGTGGGACTTATAATGAATGACGCTCCGAATTGCAAAAAGCGGACATCAATTGTTTCATGCTGAGATAATATTACTTTCATGCCCGAAGAAAAAGCGTCCAAATTCCCACGACGAAAAGAGTTCCATTTTTTCACGGCTTCTTATATTTTTAGGATTTTGTTTCAGTTTTCTTTTGTATTAGGATCTGTTGCATAGGATACTTTTAACTCCAGGATTGGGTTGGGGTTTTAATGGGGTTTTTAGAAATGCTAAATTTCGAAGATAAATGAAATGTGATTAAATTGTGTTTCGGTCTTACATTTAATCTGTGAATTGGGGAACAACACAAGGCCAGGGGGAAAAAGTGGGCCTTGAAGAGGCTTTTTTTCATTTCTGAGTAATATTTTTCGGTGGAAAATTTTAATAATGCCAGGATTCTTCCAGACTTTTCCCTGCAAAGACTGACATGTTTTTATCTAAATTTGATTCTGAAGTGCACCCAAAATCTGTGGAAAAAGTCTGACTTTGCTGAAGAAGGGTTGAGAAAGAAACAGAGGGTGCATTTCATAAGCAGGTATACTATATATTTTTTTTTAATTAAAGGCTTTGGTGAGGGTCATACTTGATCATACAAAATTGTCTGCACAGATTTTCTCGGTATAATACATGTTTTTGGTCCCCTCATCCCCGGACTAAAGTGTTTCTCTACAATGAAATTCATTTCATCACAATATTTTCTGGTTCCTTGAATTTCTTCTCAGAGAATCCAGCTGAATTTGGATTTTCGCTCTTTTGGTCTTGTCTAACTGAATTAAAAAAATATTACAGATTAGATGCCAGGGACAGAGAGTTGTTGGAAGGGATGCACCGTGTGAACGAGGACTGGGTCAGCAAGGCCCGCGGGGGCAGGCAGGCCAACTTCCTGGCCCTGTCCAGCCCACNGGGTCAGCAAGGCCCGCGGGGGCAGGCAGGCCAACTTCCTGGCCCTGTCCAGCCCACCTGTGCTGTCCATGGCCACTGTGGACGAGCAGGACGCCGGAACTTACACTTGCCGGGTCGACTTCCGCTACTCACCCACTCGTTACTCCAAAGTCGTCTTGTCCATCATCGGTAAGTTCCATATATATAAAGCTGCTGAAATTGGAGACACACACATAAAAAATACTGTAAATATGCATTGTGCAGGAAAATTCCTTGAATTTCAATTAAATTCCTCTTTTTCTCAGAATACATTTTTTTCTTTTTTTTTAAATTCTGTATGTCTGTTTTGCGCTTAAAATAACTTGCATAGAAGGATTTTTTTTATAATGTGATCAGGATTCCAGCAGGAATTTTACGGGGAAAATTGCTATGAAAAAAGTTACAACAAATTGCATTTTTTTGTAAGAAAGAAAAGAAGAAAAAAATCATTCGAACTTATCTATCCTGAGAACATTGACCACTTCGGAGAAGTTTTATATTAAATGTGCATTAAGCGTGGAATTCCTCTCTATCGCAACTTTTCAATGCTCAATTTACTTGTAAAAAAGTTAATTTGAGCAAAACCTTTGTGAGGAAATACCTCGATTTTAATTTGATTTTTTTTCCAAGAACCTCTCTCTTCAAAATATAAATTAATTATTGTTCAAAAAAGCGTCGCTATTTTACGCCAATCAGCTCATGAATAATCCCAGAAGAGTAAAAAAAAAACTGCAAAACACCTGTAATTAATCGCGGAATTTTTTTTCAAATGTAAGATTGTAGAAAAAAGTTTTGCTTGGGCAACAAGGATTTATTTTCTATTTTCGTGGGCGTCATTTTGTCAAGAGAGCCAAGTTTTCTTTGCGCCTTTTTCTGAACCCCTCACTCCCCTCTTCAAGTCCTCATAGTGGCCCAAGCTTGGGTCCAGGGCAAAAGTTTGATAAATGTTGTTACGGGTTGCTGAGCCCCTGGGTTCGGTCATCAAGCTGATATTGACACGGAGGGTGAAAAATGGAGAAGTTGTTGGTATGAAAGTAGTATTTTCTCCCTCTCTTTCTCTTTTCTTTTTCCTTGAGTGACTCTCTGGTTTTTGTTTGTAAAGTTCCGCCTGACAAGCCGATCATCAGGGATGAACACGGGATGCAAGTCAAGTCGATGGTCGGGCCGAAAAACGAAGGCGACGACTTGATGCTGACGTGCGAAACAAAAGGCGGTGAGTTGACAAATTTTCATTTCGTATGTTTTTCTTGGAAAACGGGGAAGAAGAGAGTGATTTGAGGAAAATAACGATGCCTCCGAACAGCAGGAAGAAAAATTGCTCTTCGATCTTCAGTGCGAAGTTATTTGTTTGCCTCCTCATTTTCTATATTGGCTTACGTCGGTGCGTATAGTCTTCACTGACTTTTTTGTTGTTGTTGATTGAATATGGATTTATTTAAATTCCACGGAAAAATTTAAATGCCCAATTCACGTGAAACGTATTTTCGATGAACTATGCTCTATATAATTGCTTTTATCCTCGAAATCACGACAGAAATATATCTTGAAGTAAACTTTCTCAAGGAAAGATCCGAGAATATTCAATTCTGAAATCTACTCAACACAACAATCTTTGTTCATCTGTTGAATGAATGAAATTCTGCAATATTTCTTACATAACCATGCAGCAAGTGAACCAGAATTCTTATAACTCATTCTCTTTCATCTGGTTTAATTTGCGTTTAAGAAAATAATTTTTTAAATACTGTAAGATAAAAAGATACAGTATTTTTCTGCTTAAATCCAGTCAATCTTCAAGAAAGAAAATAAAAAATTTAACAAATTATTTGATACTCTGGTATATTTTGCCGTGAAAATGAAAATCTTCGAGTAATATTTCGACTTTTTTAAATGTTTTCTCCTAGTATATTTTTGAAGATGAAATTTGTGAAAGCAAACTATAGTGACCCTAGAAAAATACAGTGATAACGTATATCCGCTGAAACCAATTTACAATTACTTTTAAAAATTGTCATTCCCTCTGATATTAGAGATTCATTTCTTTATCACTAATTTTTAAAAAGCTGTTTTTAAAAGATATGAAGAAAAAGAACGAAGTTTCCTAGCAGAATAATATACATCAGGAACCGTGTCTCACCATATAAGGTGAAGAAATTTCCGAGAAAAGAAATTATCCGCCAGTATATTCATATTAAAGGTAAATTGTTTCATCACAATTTTTCCTATTGCTGTGCACAGGAAATGTTGATAAATAATTATTCCCATCAGCAAAAATAGTGGAAGAGAAATTGGGCGAAAAATGCATTAATTTTGATCGATTTCTTCATGAACGAATTGAAAGATCAATCCAAAAACCGAAATATCGCAGAGAATCATGAAAAAGTTTGCTAGCAACGAGATATTCAATTTTTTTTTCTTGGACCTCTGAAATAAGATTCTCGCAATATACGAATAATTTTCCATAACCGTATTTTGCATGACCTGTACACGGGTGGTACCTTTTTGCAATTTGACCTACCGAAATTCGACCATCCCACAAATTTCACAGTCAAATTTGCAGGGAGAGGTTGACTTGCAATTCGACCCTTGCCCCACAATGCAACCAGTTTTTTTTTTGCGTTTTTTGCACTTACATTTTTGAATTTCAGGCAGCGTCTTGCAATTTGACCAATTTGAAATTTTACCCTATATAGTTCAGCAACGGCTTAAGGTCGAATTTTGAGGTTATACCACGTGCACTGAACTGAACCTTACCGTGAAAAAGGTACTACCTTACTTTGTCACAAATCGTCCTTCTTCCTTTAGTCTTCCCTCCTCTTGAATAACGGTAAGCCACAAACGAAAGGGTAATTAGTGTGCAACAGAGACCGAGGTGAACCGGCCTTTTCGGCGACGACTCGACAAATGTCGAGATGAACTCAGTGCGACAAGCACTGATGGAAACGCCCGACGTTTGACCTGGTTGACCTCGTCCCCAAAACTTTCCCCGCCCCCTCCCAAAAAAAAAACCGAGGACGCGTACATCCGGGGGGTATCAGAAAAAAAAAAGAAATGCAACAATATAGATACAGAAGGAGGGAGACACACATTTATTTATATATACTGAAGAATAAGAGTAGCAAGGAAGAAAGGAAAGCTGTAAGAGTATATATACATATAGAGAATGTCCTGGCGGTGACACGTTGATTGGAGTCAGACGATTTTCGTGAATGCATTTTTCCTCCGATTTTTTTTTTCTTTAGAAGATGACCACCATTTTTTTGGCGGTCTACTTTTGTTCGAATTTTTCACCGAATTTCAACTGGACATTCCTGAAAGAGTTCCGTTGTCTCGGTATCTTGGAAATTCGAACATTCGGGAAAATGCGGGAAAAAGGACCTCCGATGTATCTTGAACTTCTCTCCGTTACGAGATGAATAAAATAATTGAAAATTTTCGATTTTCTCTAAAACAGGATATTCATTTCTTCTCATATGAATTTTTCGTGGCTGTATCAGAACATCATCGGGAAAAATAAATGAAATTTATGGGCGTAATATTTTTATTGGACATGGAAAATTTGGTCGTATTAAAAACTAATGCATTTTCCAAGAAATAAAACTACTGCGCTTGTAAGTGTTCATATAAAACAACTGTGATCATGTTTTTTCCCCTTTTACTACGAGTATACTTTTTTGATTCAACGCCTAAGATTAAAAATTCCACATAAAAACAGGGAAAATTCACAACAGGTAAAGTGAGGAAGATGATTTGATCAATTAAGTATACGTGGAATCGAAATTCTGATTTAATGGTTTTTTTTCAGATCATCGCGAAAATTATAGTTTTATTGTTCTTGGTTCGAGTTTTTCTGCCTCATATTCTTGTTTGATTCGCTGAGCCGTTATTTTCCATACCTAAAAAATATATCAAATTTACTTCTGTAGAACAAGGAAGCTTATTCTTCAAGAAAATGCGAGAAAACTCAGTTTGACACACAGCGTATGAAATTGAGAAAAATCAAATTCCACGAAACATCCCCAGGATTTTCGCGCGAACCAGGAAAAATATTTTTAAAACATCCAGGAAGTTTCTCATCGACCAGCGAAATCCACGGATTTCACAAAAACCATTTCAACCACGGACAACAACCCAGGGGAGGAAAGCGCACTTGTCACACAAAAAACCCCCATCCAATTTTCTTCTTAAAATGGAAAACAAATATATATTTACGAAAAAAAAAGCTTTTTTCTTCGGCTTACTGGAATGAAGAAGCACCCGACCCGAGCCGAATACCATCAAACGCAGATGGCAATCGATACAGCAGCTAAAGCCTCGCCCTGTTGTTAGACTCACACGGACAGGATTATATCGTATTTTTCTTGCAAGGACGAAGCAAATTTTCTCTTTTTCCCAGAGAAAACTGAGATATTTAAAAAATAAAAATACTTGCGAAGCCGTATATAGGAAACAAAACGAGAGAATTGACTATACACAGAAGAACTAGTCAAGCGTGATGGGCATATATATACTGGAAATTTTATTTGTTTTTCTTTTTGTATATCGCCTGCTGATGAAGGAAGTAGGTTTTTGGGTTCCAGACAATACCCTTATGGGTGGGTGAAGATAGAAACCCCTGTTCAGAAAGTACAGCAAAGTGATCCTGCCAAATTCTCAAGCACAAATCGCCAGTGTTCAATGGTAGGATAAGCTGATAACAATAAGTATACACAGCTGAGACCCCGAGATGCGGACATAATTGATGCATCAACAGTGTCCCCAAGTCAAAATATCCCAAAGTAGAGTCTTGTTTTCCCATAGACTTACATTATATAATTTTCAATTGGTGTTTTATGGAAGATATATTCTTCAGAATTCCCTGAAAAAAATTGTTTGCCACTTGAATTTGAATTACTAAATACAATTTCAACTCAATAAGAGTATCTCTGTACTGTAAACCAAAATTTTGGCATGTACAAAAATAACATTCAAGTGAAAGAAAAGTAAAAGTCCCTCTATGCTGGAGATAATTTTTTAAAATTAGCTAAATGAATGGTAATTTGGTGAGAGAAATGCCCAAGAACTATTCTTACATCAATTTTAGGGTTGGAAATATCTGTTTCTTGTAATTTCGCCTGAAATTTATTTGCAATTTTATCTCAAAATGCCCCTATGTTGAGTCAGTGTCCTCATGTTGGGCCTTATTTATTGATTGTTTCTGGGAACATAAGTGTCCCTATGTCAAATTGTCCACAGGTCAAGGTGTCCGCATCCAGGGGTCTCACTGTATATAAGTAACATTTTGGGAGACTTTCTTACATAATACTGTATATCAAAAAGCTGCTTAAGTTTTTCCCAATTGATGTGATTGAATTTGGCAAGGAATATGAAGACATGGGGAAAATATGAAACTTTTGTAATAATTCTTGAAAAGATAATTTGAGAATACATTTCCCATTGTGTAATCATGCTTCTTTTTTTCAAGTTGCTTATTGGTAGATGTTTTTATCGTGATGCTAAAAACTTTGACGCAAGATTTTTTGAAAATACCTTCGACACTGTTTTTGAGTAAAGATTTTCAGATACTGTATTTTGTTAGTTCCATTTATTCCAACCGATGGCATTAATTTTTGCATGCAATATGGATAAGTATAAATAATTTGCCATATTTTGAAAGTTGGCTGAGAGTTTGGTAGACTTTGTTATCCAGGAAAATAAAAAAAAGACAAGAAGTTTTTTGTTTTAAAAAAATTAATCATATTTCCAACGATCGATTTAGTCGTAAATTTTTCCGAATTTGCAGAAACCCACGAAACAATGAACGGATTCAGAATTTTTCAAGATTTCGTTGCAGAATTCTCCCCGGATGTTAATGTTCGAAGTAAATGAGTTGGAGAGAGCTTCGATGAATTTTCCAGAAATAGGTTACTGAAATTGCAGTGCCCTTTTTTGTTCAGGATATTTGATATCCTGGGATCAGCAGGAAAAAATACTGAAAATGAAATTATGGGATCATGCATTCCAGGAAAAATTGGCACGAAATTCGCTTCACTATTGAAAGACATCATATTTCACAGTTTCTGTTTGAAACCTTCGAGGTAATTAAAGCCAAAGAACGATTTTTAGCAAAAACGAAGTCTATATTTCTTGCCTTTTTTTCTGCCGTGCAAGTTTGTGTATAATTGATTCGACGCTTTCAGATTTCTGATTATTCTGACCTCGCATGATTTGAATCGTGTCCCAACTAAGATTCCCGGATGACCTCGCACCCAACTCAATAAAACACCAGCTTTTCTCTTTAAATTATGAATTAAAGGGTCCAATGGTTTCTCGCGGAAATTCCGCCGAAAACGTTCCTTCCATTACGCTGATCGATGGCGAAAATTTCATACAGAGAAATATACTGTAAAGGCACATACCCAGAATGACAGAAATGATGAGAAATCATATGATACGCAGAATTCCAGGTACTTTCCATTTTGCCCTCGAGAAAACCCTGACGGGCAAACACGCGAACCCCAATGCGCGGAAAATTTTATGATAACCCTATTCTTTATCAAGGAAACCGGAAGCGAAGCCTTTTCTGATGTGTATATGTTCCTTGGGTACACGGAAAAACGCGTGCTGAATTTTATTTCCCTTTTTTTTTTCTACACATCCACATCATCATGCCAACTTTTTTTTTTTTTGGCTATACGTAACCCGTATTTCAGCGAAAAAGACCCGGTTTCTCCTTTGCGAAAAAAAATGAGCCCAACCACGTACATGTGGATTATTCAGCACAAAGAAGGAAGAAAAGAGGGGGCACTGTAATGAGGACCTTTCTTGGGTGTGGTTGGCCTTTTTCTTTTATATTTTTTTTTTATTATTTATCGGTTGGAACATGTGGGGCGAAAATGCTGTGCACCGACATTAACTGTGGAAGGAAGCCCAGACCCTTTATAGCAAAGTTTCTCTCGGAGAACAAGGACAGGAAAAAAAAGGCCCTTGGGCTATCCCTTGGGCACCTACCCCTCCCCCCATCGTTACTTGGTGACCGAAGTCACTACAACAAGAAAAGCTAGGCTGTAAAGAGAGAAATTAGTTGATAAAGGAAATTCAAGAAAACACAGAATCAGCCCGGGACAGGGGCCGGGAATTCACGGTGGAATCCCTATTTAAACGTTAAAGTATATTTCGAGAAGTCCCAAATTTTAGATAGTGAACAACACAAAATTTAGATGATTTTCGACAAATATGTTTCAGACAAAACCTCTCAAAAAACCTCTGGTCACGCTGCGGCGGCAACAAAACGAGAACTGTGTTGATTTTATGAAAGCAAGGGGTATTTATTGATTTCTTTTCCTGCTCTTGATCAAGGAGGCTTGATCAAGGGCAGGGAAATCTTGAAGGCCTGGTAAAACCTCTGATCACGCTGCGGCGGCGACAAAACGAGAACTGTGTTGATTTTATGAAAGCAAGGGGTATTTATTGATTTCTTTTCCTGCTCTTGATCAAGGAGGCTTGATCAAGGGCAGGGAAATCTTGAAGGCCTGGGATTGGCCGACAAATCGGTAATCGAAGACGTCTTGGCGCCAATACGTGGCTGTAATTGACACCTTCCTTCGGGTCTGGGAAATATCGTTTCAAAGAGAGCCTCTTGTTCCTGTCCTTTTTTTTCCGGGAACCCGATAGGGAACCCGTGGATGGGGAGGGGGGTAGCAATGAATTTTTTTTGGAAATTTCGAGGAATACGGAAACGAAACGGATTCTGAGATCAAGATCGATCCGTTTCCCTGAAAACTCCTGACAGAATTTTTCCGGAAGACAAGATTAAAAATTGCATTCAATTTGCTTGAGGTTTTTTGAAAAATGTGATCATACAAGGAGACTTATTTTCGGGTTTCAATTGAGATCGATTTCCATCAGTTGGGTACTGTACTTGGGATTGCTCATCCTTGGCCTGTTTGTCATGCATGGAAAATGATCATTTATTTTAATCTAACATACTTGCTTTTCTCGAATGGAATCAGAGGTTCATTGAATGAATCACGCATTATTAAAAGCCACCACTGGTATTGGAAGATGTTTAAAAAATTACCCTATAAAAGTTGTCAATTGCATGCTTGATGAGAGACTGCTTACATTATAGTCATATAGTCATAAAATTTTAAAGAATTCATTTTTTCTATGACAATACTGATGGTACATCATTTTGGACAATCCCTGTTCAACCCTTGGACAGCAGAGGGTTATTTTTAATTGAACTTAAGGGTTTGGATTGGGGGGGGGGGTTAGTGCATTTCAGTTTGACCCAAGGTCAATGAAATGCTTCCAAGTTGAGAAGGCCTATAAGCAAGAAAAAATCTGAAAGAAAAATTGTTCATTGTTTTCAAAATTTTCCCATACAAATCCATAGACAAGAATGCAGTAAAAAGTGCCACCCAGTGAGGGATTTTTTCCATTCTAAATTTTCTGCAGGATTATAAAAAAAATATCAGACGTTTTCCAAACTTCGGCCTAGGTAGAGAAGTAGGATTTTTTTAATTCCAGTGGTCAGTGGCACAAATGTTCATATCCCAACTTTGCTGAAAAAAGATTGAAAATCATTTCTATGAAATTCTGCAGAGAAATCCCTTCACTGCTGCCCAAGGGCTAAGGAGGTGTATTTGACTTAGGGAGGTATATGACTTATCAAGGCTCAATGGTAAAAAGTGTCATTTCCCTTGCATTGAGATATTCTCTACATACAGTGGGCCCTATTGAGGACAAATGTCTTCAATATAACTTGATGTTGAGTTAACATTAACAAACAAAACACAACAATCAGTCCAGGACAAGACCAGGATTCCATTTTGGAATTCCTAGTTTAAGGGGCAAAGTATATTTTGGAATAAACAAATAAGCAACAACTCAATCAAACTCAACTTGAATAATTGGAATAACACAGCTGAACTGAGCTGACTCTTATCACATGAAGAAGGAGCAGCTTGTATTCTACTAATAATAGTTAACCTTCACAAGGTTTTACTATTACAGTCAATGCAAGAAAGCTAAGGTTGAGGATGCTGCAGTGCCTGGCACTGCAATTTTGAGGATGGGGGAACACTGTTACTACTAAGAATTAGGTACGCTACTTTACCTGGCATGCATGCCCAACAGGCCCCCTGGGAACAACAAGCCCCACTATGGCCACAATCAGTTCCTGGGGCATTACAGTACAGGGCACCAGCCTTACTGCAAAGCTCAATTCTCCATAAGGTCCCATTATGAATAAATTAACCCATTCTTGAAAGACATTTTTTTTGGACCCAAATGAATCTCAACATGGAATAATCAGGCAATTTACAGTACCAAATGTTTTTCATGCAAAGGGGTACTTTATGGTGAGAATGATGTGTATTCAGAGAAGTGTAATAGAATAATTGTATCTTTGGCAACACTGATGTAACATTATTTTTGAACAATCAATATTTAAGAAATTTTTTTTAATGAGAAAATTTTATAATGGTTTTGGAATTATATTTCATTGAATAATGGACATTTTTCCGTCCCATGAATGTGATTTGTCAAAAATAAATATGCAAGAAAAATACCCGCACTCGGCATAATTTTGTTTGCTTTTTCCGTCTGGTGACAGTGAATAGCAAATCTTTTCAAAAATATAAACTTTCGACCAATGTTGTTGATTGATCGTTTAAAAGTTTAAGGAAACGATTCGGAAAAATATATTCAACGCACACATTTTTCTGGCAAGCTGCATTGAACAATTTTCGTGTTTGCGTATTGATGTCTCTATACTCTTTCCTCTAAATGTTTTTCTTTCTCTGAACGGAAATAAGGCCTGTGAACCGTCTTATTTTTCCCAGGGTTTACCTAAGAAAGACCCAAAATTGATTCCATGGCCACAAACTTTCCATCTTTGTTCCTGATTGATTGTTCAGATGTTTGCTTTATCCCTCGTTGAAGCCCAAAAAAATACTTTACCAGGAAGTTTTCCGGGATCAAGAAGCCGGATTATGTGGACATGTTGTTGATTTAGTCCAACCAAGAACCACGTGGGGGGAAAAAGAAATAAAGAACGGAAAAACCGATCCGGGGTTTTGATTATTGCCTCTCATTTTGAACCCGGGTCACGTTTCCTTCTCCCTCTTCCACTTCTTCCACTCCGCGAAGCTGGCAAGAAAAATATCGTGACAAAAATCACTTCCCTTTTTTTTCCCCCACTGAAAATGCTTTCATTGTTTGCGCAAAAGATGTCCGCGAAAAGTCCCCGAGGCTATTTTTTCTGCAGGAAATTTTCCGGGAATAATCCGAGATGAAAGCCGGCTTCCGTAGGTTTCTAATGAGTCCTGGACGAAGAATAAATGAAGCCCGGGGAAATTCATTTCCTCGTCCCGGAATAATGTAAAAAAAAAAAAGATGAATGCCTGGAAGAACAATGGAGATTTCTCATCCTTTTGTGAGAATGAAAGCGATTTCTCAGCTGAGCAACATTTTCTTCTTCTTCTTCTTCTTCCTGGGTTTTCTTTATAGGATGAGGAATATAATGAAGAGATATGCGAGGCAGAGGAATCTCGGTTGATTGGGCAGAACTTCATTAACTCTTCTGCCGGGAAGTTGCGCGAATCGAATCCCTGGACCTCATATACTCGGAAAAGTTGTGCGAAGTTAGCAGCAAAATATTCCAAGTTTCAGCAGGATCTTTTATCCCTCCTATTTTTTTTATTTTTTCACTGAACACCCTGTATATATGGTCGCCAGACAGTGAGGGGATTGCATATGGAGTTGACACGCCCTCGTGTTCTTTTGTTGCCTGTGCTGCTCAATGGGCTTGATCGAATCCTGTCAAGGAAGCCTCTGCAACAACTGTAATTACAGTGTCTTCCGTTTTTTGTTGTTGTTGTCCGGAAGTGGTGATTGAGGTGAACAGTGGGCTCTCAATAACTTTGAATAATTTTCAAAGTCTTCATTCATTCAAAATTGAGTTGTTTACTCATATGCCAAGCACATACTTTCTGTGAAATTCAAGAGAAAATGGGTGTGTGCATCTCAGACAAGTACAAGTTGTACCTTGCAATTTGATGGTCAAATTTGCTGGGATTTCAACACTTTGTTGTCCATTAAATAAAACAATCTTCAAATATATAAAAATCTTTTATTCACAACAAACAAGGGTTTGAACAATATTCAAAATAAAATATAACAGCCAAGTAGTTTTAAGAGAATCTTGTTAAATGTACACACGCTCTCTGAGATGTAACTGAGGTCAACACTGGATTAAATCTGAGGAATATAAGGTTCCTGAGTAATAAATGTATACCTTCTCAGGTATATAGGTTAATAGCAGTCTTTCACATTTTATTCATGAATGCGAGGACCTCATGAAGCAAACATCAAATATCCATCACACAATAACAAGATACATATATATATGCAAAACAGTCTTGGAGGATATTTACCTCTGAAATCCGTATTTCAGAGGTGCGGCTGCGCGAGGGGCATTTGTCACTGTCAAAGGTGAGGGGAAGTTTCATATTCCTTTAAACAGAACAAAAGCGCATCATGCTGCTAATGCGGGGTGACATGAGAAGAGGAAATTCAAAACAAGGAAGCAGCTGCAGGGAGAAAATCTTGTACACTTCCTTGTAGCAAGTGCAAGTTAAAAAGTAGACCCTCAAAACATATCCAAGAGTTTCCTGGATAACAACTTTGACCTTGCTGGCCCCACAATTTGACCTAAAGAGAGACTCAAAACATCAAATGCCCAGTATAAAACATGCTATTGGACATTGTTGTTCAATTTAACTGCTTCAAAATGTGAATCAAGTCCAGGAATCACTTTGGTTCAAATTTTGAGACACCACCAGTATGCATTTTTTCAGTTCAAAAAATGCATGTCACTTCAAGAATTTTAAATATGAATTCAAGAATATGTCCATGTGCTGGTGTATTTATTGCAGTGTAAATTACATTGGTAACTGCATCACCAGAGCACCTTATTTTCTTATGCCCAGCATTGAACAGTCACAGAAATCTGCTGTGCATTATACTTGATTCTAATGGAAAATCCCTCTTATAGGCACCATTTATCTCACAAATGGCTATTAGCACATTCACTCTACACAAAACATCACATTTCACAAATGGAATGCTTTAATGAATACATTATTATTTCTATAGGGATGATTGTAGTTTCTAATATTTTTAATTGGATTAATTTTTCCTCATTTTGGAGGATCTAGGCTCCCATGACATTTTATGTTATGAGAGGGAAGGCTGGCTGGTGAACAATAGTTCTAGACTTTCTATATAATGATGAAGAACTCTGGAGTTGATTATGAAATGTTCTACTTGGGGCCACACCTCGGGATCCCATGGGACTCATACGCCTCACCAACCTGTGAATAACCCCGCCTTTTCAAAAAGCTGTACTAGTGATGCATAATTTTTTTTAAGTGCGAGTCTTGAAGAAAATTTAGCATGACGAGGGAATTCAAGATTCAATAGAATGAATGATGTCTGACGTCTCAGAAATGTGCAATGATTTTTTTTTGCTGATGCATGTGGAATTCTTTATTTTATTTTATTTTAGGGACCAAGAGAAATTTTTGCCAAGATTGTGCTAAACAAAGATCCTCTTGAGAAATTGTGACGCATCTAAAAAAATCTTATGCTCATTCTTTTAAGGCCAATTTGTTCTATCTAACAAATCAGCTGTTCTCTAATAAAATAAAAATTCTAAGCACGAAAACAAGTTGTTTTGCAACGTGGGCGAGAAAATTTGTCCTATATAGAAGCAGCTTCAAATTCATTTACGGTTTCAAACTGATGTATACAGTATTTCTACTGAGTAGAATTTCAAAAGTTTCAGTTATTTTCCCTTTTTGTGATAAAAATTGTTCAATACATTTTTAGCATTAAATTGAGTTTACCACAGTAATCTGAATTGCTGGAAAATGCGAAAGAAATTAATTTGTGGTGTAAAACTTGAAAATGTCGAGAACCAAGATTCTCTTAGCACTGCTTTTATTGCAAATCTTTCAATGCTATTGCAAAAATGCCATTTGTTCTCAAAAAATGGATCATAGCTTACTTATGTACAATCGAATAATCATGTGGAACACGAGAACTTAAAGCTGCGTTTTTTTTTTTAACTTCTAAAATTAAGGAACTTCGAGTTTTGTCTGCCGTTTTCCATTAAATTTGTTTTCCATTCAGGTCATCTGTGACTTCTATACATCATCTGTCATGCATGAATATGAAAATACATACATATAATTCATGCTTGACTTATTAATGAAAAAATGGGGTTGGCAACACTGGAACATACTTTTTTCGCGTTCCATTTTCTAGACCTTTCGCTGCAACTTTTTTGCCTTCCGAAAATAGCCTCAGGAATCCATCAGCGGACCCTCCAACAGTCCCCAACAAATCGCTCCCATTATTATCACCCCAGGTTCTGGGCACAGAAAAAGAGGAAGTTCCTGGGCAACAGACAGAACAATAAATGGACATACACAGCAGATGGTCGCATGTCACGGCAAAAAGCACCTCCGTTAACTTCCCTTGAAGGATGTGTAATAGGTACTAAAACGCAGAGTTTTGTTTCCACAGTATTTTAGGTAAATGGAACAGGGCTGAATGCCTATACTCGCAACTTCCTCTTCGCTGCTGGCTGAGAAGCCTGAGAGTCACATCCATTACTGAAACAAAAGTTTTTCAGACAACATTGATGTCTTTTTTTCATGAAACGAAAATTTACGAGATGCCACACAAAATTTGATTTCCGGAGGCAATTCCTGCATCTGTTCTGGAATGCTGGGGTTGCAATGAAATTTTTAGGGGCATCAGCCATATGGAGCAGTGTTACCCAACCTTTTTGAGCCTATGGGATGCCAAAATTTCAAAAAAAGTTCTGCAGACTGGCAAATTTGAAAAAATTCTGTGAACCAGCAACGTTTCATAGAATGTTTGTATTGGGCTGAAAAATATTTGTTTTAATTACTTTATGGCAGGCTTCAAAACAGTTTTTTTCTTTTTTACAAAAATTGAGTAGAGGACCAACAAAGCAGCTTCAGTGGAATGTCTTTGAAAAAAAACGTGGACTTTAAGAATGGCTTCTTGAAATAAAAAATTAAAATCATTTATTTTCAGCAGGTAAAATTTTGTCTGAAATATTAATAGGAGAAAAGCCAACTTTCATTTTTCATCAGGTAATTCCAACTGCCATATTGCCTTTCCAAAATGTTATATATGAAGATAGCAGACTCCATTGCTACTTTTGATAGATTTATTGTGCTGAAGAAAATTTGCCAAAGAATGGAAAAACTGCTTCAGACAAGCACTGGGCCAAGGACTCTTACTGATTGGCAACACTGAGCTAGGCCATTACCCAGCAAATAATTTGGGCATTAACCGCTAGGGTTTACTCACTAAAAACGGCCTTATAGACGTCCAGGGTGAACGTCTATCCAGGCGGCCACTGAGACC
>CAJPEX010005544.1:0-11216 GCA_905338405.1 Notodromas monacha | reverse complement strand
AACGTGGTTGATGAACGATGCGGTTGCAGCTGGGAAAAAATACCGTTGTGCGAACCACTTCGGTGTCCAGGGAGAGAAATAATGGCCAAAACCTCTGCTCTTTTTAATGACTAGTATTCAAACGGCAAGTAATGACTTCGAAGCCAGACCATTGTCCGGCGGTTGCCCTCACGGACTCATCTCGCGGTCGAAAACCTTTCCAGAAAATTGAACTCCATTCGGAATTGCCGGTTGCTCAATATAGGTCTAGGAAAATGTCTAAAAAAAATAATTCACGGACTCTAGCAGGAGATAATCGATAATCGAAGCGATATGCTGATTGCATTCCAAAAAGGCGTCTCGTGCAGAAGAATATTACATGGCGGAGGTTGCAAAATCGAAAGATCCTCCTCGGAATTCTTCGAAGCAGACTCACGATCGCGTCGAATTAAACATACCCCCCATCATCTTCTGATGTCCGAAAACAAAAACAAAACTTTAAATTAAACAAGAATTCCGCTTCATTCTGTCCAAGTTTTCATGCTCCCAACATCTGCTGATATCCGATGCCGATGTAAACATTTTCCCATGCGACGTGTCGTCCAAGTTTTGACAATAATTTCAGCTACTACAGTTTGTACCGTCTGATTTTTGTGAAGAGCTGAGAATAAAATGTAGGATGCTGAAGGTTATTTTCCATCACACTTCAACTTCGCTTGGATTGATCGGCAGAAACGTTCTTGGACATTATTTAAAATTTGCCTCACGCTGCAGCTGTCAAAAACCTGAATCGAATTACAGTATAGGTAACAGATTTGAAAGAGAAGGTCGTTTTTTTTTTCAAATTGAAAAAAATCACGACACTTATTTTTGCAACTGTCCTCAAAAAAATGACTGCATACAATATCTATGAATGCACACGAAAAGAAGTGCAGAACTATTTTCAATAGTTGGCATCGTTTTTCATGTAGATCAGTGCGTATCAGTAGAACTCTAAAATGACATAATTTGACTAATATATAACTAATATATAACGGAATGTAACGTGGCGTCTTTGATTTCTGACATAATTGTGCTTTCAAAGACTTTTACCTTTCATTGCACTCAAACCCGCAAGATTAATTGATCATCAACAAGCAGAATATGAATCAATCAGAATTCTGAAAATTCGAAAATTTTCAAGCTTTTCGACAGTGAAGTTACGAAATTACAGCCGACAGTTTACGTCTCAGTGCTCGTCAAATTTTCCCTCCCTTCTTCATGATGGACAATTAAGATTTACTGATCATGAAAAAAACAGGACATAAACCAAAAAAAAAGAGCTGAAAATTCGAAAAGTTTCAAGCTATAACAATGAATTTACAGTCGATAATTCGCGTATTCGCCAAATTTTCCCTCAATTTTGCATGGGCAAGCAAGATTTACAGATCATGAAAAAAGGCATAAACTTGAAGGAAAAGAGCTGAAAATTTGAAAAGGTATCAAGCTAAGACAGTGAAATTATTCTGCCGACTATTCGTCAAATTTCCCGCCAATTTCGCATAGATTTTGCTCTGCCAAAAACCCGTCGTGGAAAAACACGTGCGTTTTTCCTTTCATTTCAACTGATTTTCCATCTGATTGAGACGTGTAGTCTTTTCCGGCAGCATGAAGAACATTTACGAATGTGGTTTAGTTTCATCTTGACAGATGCTTCTGGAAGTTTCTTTCGCAATGACGGAAAAAACAAGGAAGTATCGCACGGAGAAAAATAAAATCGCTCTACACGGATAAAAAGCCCACACACGTGACGTAACTGTTCCAAGTCACGCAACACTATTCGAACTCCTCGTTTTTTTCTCCAGCACTGGAAAAGTAAAGTGAGAGGCTTTCGATTATCGTCGAATATCTCGATATGCGACGACGACGACGGCATCCGCTTTCTATGCACGTCCATCTTCCCCATTCTTTCGCTGCTGAAGATTAAATCGCCTATCCTCAAGTATAGTACGTATATATATATACTTGCTATATAAAATAAAAATAATAAAGCAAAAAAAAAAGAAAAGGAGGAAGACTGAAAAAAAAATGCGGACAATGTTCCGGGTGGGTCTTTCAGCAGGAAGATTGCAGCGACCATTAAGTGCACGGAAACGTCACCGGGCATTCGGGCAGCGGAACAAGGAAGGCGTCATCCCCCACACCGGAAGGAAGGAACGAAGGCCGGAAGGAAGAAAGAACCCCCCCACCCCCCGCATGACCCACACGCCACGCGATGGGCGGAATTTTTTTCCTCCAGGTGCTGAAGGTGTAATTCAGAAAGCCACCTTCCATCTCTCGCGGGTTTCTTTCCGTGACGGGAACGTCTCGTCCACGCCACGGTGGGGCACAGTGTTATATATTAGACAAGAAATTAAGACTGACTGGTGAAACATGAGTTTTCCTGCCTGCTGCAGGCGATGCGACATGCAATGCCACGGAAGTCAACCAGGGTCAACCCTTTTAGAACCGGGTTTTATGATTAAAAAAAAAAAACGCATCCATCAGCGATATTCGATACGGATTTATTCGTTGGAATTTCAAATAAATTGAATGTACAGTAGTCAAGTCAGCTGAGGTCAATAACCCTTCGCATTATTTTGAATCATGCGTAATTTTTAATCACATCACGGTAATTCGGAGTTTTTCCCCCCGAGAAAACTGCTGTTCATTACTGATATACAATTTGAAAGCATATTTTTGCGACAATACAGATTAAACTGAAATATTTGATCATTTCCACACAACGAAAGTTTCCGCATGATAATTTAATGTCGTGGAGTTTGTCCTAAACAGAACTATATTTGAACTTTTTTGATTAGGTTTCTTCGGAAAAAAACTCGAATCCATGCTCTATGCCAGACTTGATCCATCAAATGATCGAATATTTGAAGTACTGCACAGTACAGTATTTCCACTAGGTTTAATCATTCTTTGTTGTCGAAATAATGCTTTTTTTTAAATAGAAAAAGCCTACATATCGAAAACTATACGGGCGAACACGCCCGTTATTATTCAATATTTTAGAGCAATTAATACTCGACCGAGATTAAATTGAAAGATTCGTCACGTATTGCGCAGTGGAAGTACGTCTGTCATGACTTCAATTAACCGAAAATCCACATTTCGATTGTTGGGAGGAAACGAAGTGGTCTGCAACACTTTATAAATATCCTGGAAATACTTTAGATTCGAAGCATTTTGCCAAATTGGCATTTATGACGCACTGAAATTGACCTGAATGTCAAAATTCTTGATTCCATTCAGAGCAGGTGATACAGAACATCTACAAGTGGCATTCAAAAAAACTCGAACAATTTCATCAAGGATATTATTTCAATGTATCGACGTAGTGCGAAAAAAAAAAGATTGAGACTTCAGATTACTATTTTGAAGCGGATTTTTTCAGAGCAAAAATCTGAAAAGGTCCATTTCCCACTGGCGACGTTGAATGGATTTTTTGGTAAGATTTTCAAGATTTAAACGTTATTAGTTTTAAATATTAACGGGTTTCTCGACGTTGACAAAAATAAAAAAAGAGACTTAGATTTTGCTTTCAATACTTTAGACCTCCGATCTTTCGAACAGTGGGCCTAATATAGACAAAATTTGTAGTAATACGAACGCTACAATAAATTAATGAACTTTTGCCTGAAATAAATACATTTTGAGATTTATCGAAATGATATCCGAAAACCCTTCATATCAAGAGAGGCTTTGAAGAAAGATAAAAGAAAGCAAGCATTGCTCGGATGTCAGAGACTCGAGCATCCATTATCCGAATGACCCCAATTGTCTTTGACACGACTTACAAGACAAAAAGGTCGTAAATGCGTTTTTTTATTCACTCGAGTACCTTTGAAAAACAATGAGACCAAGGAATCGAAAGTGGCACGTGAACACTGTCTAACAGAGATCCTTCAAAAGAAAGGATTTTATCCAACGTTTCTTCTTTTTGCACGCGGAGTACAGTATTTATTACCGAATGTTGCAAATGCTGATCAGATCAACTTGATCCATGAAAAATGCTCAAATTCGAACAGATCAATTTTTTTCTTTCTACCGTGAACAATTTTCAAAAGTTAATTACGAGATTCAAGCTTGAGAATCCCAATTGGCTTTGGTTTCAATTAAAACACAAATTTTCGGATTACAAATCTTGAGCAAATGATTTGCTGTTCTTATTCAGGGATCTTTTGTACATTGCTGTATTACCTCGAGCGTCGAGTTCAATTCCATCTTTAATTTAAAAGCTATTTTGAACTGCCATTAGTGGAATGATTCAAGAAAGCAATTCTTTTTGTGCAAAAACCTTCGGCAATGTCAAAAATTTGCGTTGTTCGCGTCTAAGATGCGCGGTTTTTAATTACTTGCGTTTGATCAAAGATGGCTCCCTATTCGTCAAATCACGTGCTTTATTTATTATTGTATGCTCTCAAGATAAAATTATTCACACGTTTGAAGCAACAGAATACACATTATTAGATCAAATGAGAATATTTCCTCACATTTTTGCGAAGCATTGAATGATGCAGGAAATACTCACATTTTCCATTTACAATTTCGTGCAATTCTTCTATCTTTCTTGCAACACGAATTCTTGGTTCCATAACTCAAGCCTTTTTAACTCAAACCTTCCTCAGTTGGAACCTCCTTAAGTCGGATTTTTTTTTACATATAACCCTTGTGGGGCGAAGTCCGGTTTTTTTTTCGAAATTTTGTGTAGCTGAGAACTGGGAATTGAAAAAATAAAACTTGTGTACAATGACATAAATGTGAAAAAGTCTGACAACTTTTTCTAATCCACGAGAAAAATTTTGATGAGAAAAAAAAAAATCACTTGCTGGGTGGTGTTTTTCCTGCATTCCTGGAATAGGATTAGAATGGAATATTTCTAAAAACAAAAAAGAAATTTTCTCCCGGATTTTTCCGACTTAGGCCTTAGCCTGGGAGCATTTCAGCGACCTTGGGTCATTTCAACGACCTTGGGTCATTTCAGCGACCTTGGGTCAAACTGAAATGCTCCATTTCCTCCCAAAAATATCCGGACTTCACCTCACAATGGAAATGAAACCTCTGCCATCCCAGTGTTAAATCAATTCTAAGAGAAACGTTTGTGAGCTTTAGTAATGTAAGCCCAGCAGGAAATGTGAAAAATCCGCCGACCAAAAGAAGAGTTTTTTTTCGTGGTGAATGTCAATAAAGGTATGCAAAATATTTTACTGTATTATAGTTATGATGTGAGATTGAAAAAATTTGATGAGGCATTTTCTTTTTATTTGCCGCCATCTCCTTATGAACAAGAAACTCCAAAATTCTTTAGACTTTCTAAAATGATAAAATTGTGAAAAAGGCATTCAAGATAATATGAAAAATACAGTACTGAAATCAACTCAAAAGATATTTTCATCTCCATGTATAGGAAATGCATAAGATTGGCCCACAGAACTCGTTGACATTATTGCATTTCTGCATGGGCTTCCAGTAAAATAATATTTCCCAAGAATAGTTCCTCAGGGCTGAAATAAATTGAGTGACTCTGCTTAAGCCTTATATTACCTGAGAAAATGAACCAACATTATGGAATTGAGGTGATTCAACGACAGAAGTAAGATCAGTAATTCAATGCCTAATGCGATTTAAGTCTTATCTTTAATCAAAAAGGAATAAAACACGTGCTGAAAATTTTACCCAACCAGGAATGTGTCAACTTTTCCAGTGGATGAGCACAACCTAACTCTTTCTTTATCTGTTTCACGTAAGTTTGAATGAAATCCTTCAGAGTATAGCCAAACCTCTCTATGTCAAATTTCAAGGGGCCAGCAAAAAAAAATCCGACTTAAGGAGGTTCCAACTGAGGAAGGTTTGAGTTAAAAAGGCTTGAGTTATGGAACCAAGAATTCGTGTTGCAAGAAAGATAGAAGAATTGCACGAAATTGTAAATGGTAATATTCTGGGCCATACATTTTTTCTCAAATATGTGTTGACAGGATGCTGAACTTGGAGGGAGGGGTTCATTTGCCCAATTTAGTCTTTCACTTCATTTCAAAACACGTCAAATTCCATTTTTCATTGCTTTTGTCTTTCCTCTGTCAAGAAAATCATAGCCAGAAAGCCTATTAAAATTCGACTTACCAAGGTTTGAATGAGTTAAGGCAGTTTTTAATGCGTTTTTTTCTAAGGGAATTCAGATGGGGACTTGAAAAAAGAACAACTTGGAGAGGTATTAGACTTATGTTGGTTCGAGTTATCCAGGTTCAACATAAAGGTTGCGCACATTTTCATATGCCTTCGAGACTCCAAAGGTCAAATGCATTCCAAGATTGCAAAAACACAAGAACAATCGCAAAAAGTTCCCCAGAGCTGGCCCAGCATTTGAATAACTGCCATGCTCAGAAGGCATCCGTTATATAAATTATATATACGACATCGCCTCCGGGGTGGGGCGGGGGAAAGAAATGCCAGCAATTCTTTTTTTTTCTTCTTCCATATAATCCCCGTTTTCTCACGCACCTTGCTCGTCGCGTCGCTGTCGACCTGACGCGAGTAGAGACGAGGAATTCACGCCCGCTGACGACGGAACCCTGGACAGGAACGAGGTTGAACCGGCCAGTGAACAGCTCTTGAGCAGTTTCTTATTGTTGCTGTGGCGCGAAAAGCTGTCTTCTTTGTCCGCCCGCGGCCCGGTGTCGAATCTCGCATTCAGGTCACCGGCTGTCGAAAAGAAATAAAAAAGGCAGATAATGAGCAGTCATGCCGGAAAAAGAGAGAGACAGACGGCATAAAAAAAAGGGACGAATGAATGTAAAGGCGCAGGTACAAAATCTCGGAGTCGAGTCTTTTCACACGACCGGACGACGAGGGAAGAATAGTCCCCGAGACATGCGCATAAATTCCTCCTGATTGCAGACCTTTAGGGATCGATCCCACTGAAACTTGTGTCACCCAACGGTTCGGCCCGCGGAAATTCCCATGCCACCTCATTGCGCTTGATACGATAATAACGGACACCCGGAGATGGTGAAGAATACAAGTGACTTCCCGAGAGAAAGAGAGAGAAAACAATAAAATGGGATAAAGGAATTCCTCGACCCAGAGATTCTCAACATTCTTTCACCCCTTTGACGGAATCTATTCATGTCCAGGAGTTCTATATCAAATATTTCTGGAGTTCTTACTTCCAGTTACGGGAAAAATGAAGTCTCGACATCTTGCTGTGCTGGACTGCGATTCTCAAAAGTCATTCGAAACAGTATAAAATATACTGTACTGCAATCAAGTCGTACGATATTTTCAACTACAGTTGAACCTCATCAATAACTTGAACTTTTCTCAGTCGAATGATTTTCAAGTCTCTGTCTGAATCGACCCAGGGATTCTCAACATTCTTTCACCCCCTTGACGGAATCTATTCATGTCCAGGAGTTCTATATCAAATATTTCTGGAGTTCTTACTTCCAGTTACGGGAAAAAATGAAGTCTCGGCACTTTGCTTTGGACTGCGATTATCAAAAGTCATTCGAAACAGTATAAAATATACTGTACTGCAATCAAGTCGAACGATATTTTCAACTGCAGTTGAACCTCATCAATAACTCAAACCTTTCTAATTCGAATTATTTTTCAAGTCTCTGTCTGAAATCCATTAGAAACAATGCATCAAAAACCTTCCTAACTTGAAGGCGCTGCGTCTCAAAGCTGTGTAACTCAAATTTTCTAAGGCCTTTCGGCTATGATTTTCTTGATACAGGAAAGAGAAAAGCAATAACAGATGCAATTTGATATGCTTGGAATGGACGTGAAAGACTGATTGGGCAAATGAACCCTTGCCTCCAAGTTCAGCATCCCGTTAACTCATTCAAGAATCAAATTCAGGTCCAAAATATATCCATATATGATTTCTTGAAATTTTTCTACCTTTCTCACGACAAAAATGCTTCTTTCACGTACTTAAAACATCTCCAGATCAAATTTTTCCTTTTCTTGTCCCGTGAAATTCAACTTGAAGTGGTTCGAATTGTGCATTCGACATAATATTATTCTGACATGGGCTCCGGTAAATGAACAAATTTCAAAGAAAGGCTCCTCGAGGCGCAAATAAATTGATGAAGTCTGCTCAAGACTTTTTCTTCTGCTTCTAAAACGTGTGTCATATACGAGTATATATATTTTTTGCCGATTCGCTCAGAATAAAATGCTCAAGAGTCACCTTGAAATATGCCGAGGTCGGCAATATAAAATTCGCAAACCGATCTTTACGCATCCTACTTATTCTCCGAAAATCGCACGACGAAAATTCTTGGTCTATATTTTCATTTATTTCTGGGAGAACCTCTTCATTTATTAGATAACCTTCGAATTTTCCTACGTTGCCATTTTCATCATTCTTCTGCCATGAACGAAAAATATGGCCATAATTTTTCTGGGAGGACAAAGCATTTATGATACTATATTTAAAATTTATTTCGAGTCCACCCAAGGCTATAGGGTAACTTGTGTAATACGGGAAGGCTATTCGACAGTTTCCTATCGAACGATTATACGAATGTTGTGACGCATAATGCAATAAACACCCAAGTCATGTTTTCCGATCATTAAAATGCCGGGAGAATTGCATGGTAAAAATCCCTCGTGTTATAAAAGGAACATTCCATCATAAAAGCGGAGAAATCATTGAAGCTAACCCGCATTTCTCTTCAATTCACGCATGAACAGATTTTACATCAAGGCCCGGCGGCATTAAAAAGTCAAAATAATTCCTTCACACTCATCGAATGCAATGACATGTGACGCAAAGCTCAGGAAAAATCTCCAAAGAAGACCCATTATTTTGGGAAAGCTCTAAAAATGCTTCGCAAGAGAAATACAATACTTTCAAAGCTATACATAATAGTAACGCATTTCCTCCCCTTTCAGCGACAAGAAACTTTTTATCTTCATTTTAAAGCTCGGATTTACGTCGAAAACCACAGTGTCGTGTCATGTCTCGTGAATATTAAAAACAGCGTCACACTACCAGATTTTTTTTCCTTCTTGGTTTTCCTCAGCACAAGCTACTGGTATAATTTTGTATTATGGGCAAAACATGCGCAATAACTTGCAATGTTCCGGGTCAAGGTGTAATTGATGTCACGTCGCAGCGAGTTTCGCAACAGTTGTTCTGCTGCGAGCAATAAGTACACTCCATCATCATACAGATAACGTAACGACCCCTTTTTTAGACGGTGAAATGCATCATTCACCAAAAAAAGAAGGTCTCGAAACGTAAACTTCACCCCGTAAAAAGCGATCCCCCTCCTTTTTTTTTCGGGTCAATTCTGTTTCAGCAGTTTGCGCAGGCGAGAAGGAAAAGCTGATTGAGTGCCCGTAAACGGAAGTCACGAAAAGCCCAGCTATAGCTGCCAACGCCCGAGGTTCGTGATTATTCAAGCATAGAGTGTTTTCAAATAAGACACATTTTCGCAATTTCTACGTATGGCTCGAGAAGAAAAAAATAATAATAATGGGCCCTCTGGCGGCGGAGTTTGAGCTTTGACCTTACTTATTCCGTTGATGAATTCATTCCGAACGAAGCCCTGACCTTTCGGGAAACAAGGCGAGGAACATTGTTTTACGTTCTCCTTTTAAAAACCGTTACACTTGAAGTAGTTCAAGGGTCATACGTCGCCCAGAAATAATGCTTGACGTGGCGCGAATTAGATTTCATGGCATAGATATCGAGAGATCGTCCTTTCGATCCGATGGTTTAAATTTTAAAACGTCAAGTCGGAAAAAAACATGAGAAGCTAAAGATCATGAACAAAAAAATTTATGAAATGCAAAGACACTGGGAAAGCTTCCGAAGCTTCATCCATTAGTAAAAGGAGTCGATCGCAAAAAATCACTGCGAATAAATTGAATAGTTGAGCAATTTCCCTGATTTCCTTCGTCATCCTCTGTTTTTTCTAGGATGGTAAGTTAATATCTTTTCAATTCAACAGGACTCGTGTATATAGAGAAGCAAGACAAGCCCTGCAGGTGGCTTTTTGGGCTTTAGTTATAAATTTTACAAGAGTCTTTGAAAATATGCACACAGGAGGAAGCCACCGGAAATGACGTGCCTCCAAGTGAAGCTAAAATTTATTTTGTAGAGCAAAGGCCAGTGATTGCGTAAGAGGTTACAGTTGATTTCTTTTTCTACATCGCGATTCAAAGAGGATGAAGTAATTTTACACGGTGCATCATGGCCAAAATTAACACATTTCAATGGTGGGATCGTATTTTTTTGAGGCATAGTCATGTGAATCTTGAATAGACGTAGTCATTCATTCTCGAAGGTCAGTTTTGAAAGCTTGGGTGTCCACATCGGATTGTCTCATTGAAAAGTGTAAAACCTACCTAAATCGACGTAACTGCTTTAAAAAAGAAAAGATGAGGCAAGGTCTCTGAGTGAAGCAAGGGCTCCTTCTTTCACGCTTTCACAATTTTAAAAATACTGAATTATATATTTTTGAGTCTGACGGAATATTCAACCAATTTTCAAATTAATTGACATCCCGTGAGCTTGAAATTTTTTGCTGCATTCTTTGCATGGCGTTAAAAAAAACGGCGATATGAGCTGTTCATGTAAATTTAAACAAATGCTTATCCAGTCATTATATTCTTATTCATTTAAAGTGTACGAAATACCGAAGCCACATTCTCGGCCACAATTTGCAACTAATTTTCGTATGTACCGATGTCCAACAGCTGAATATTTTAAGCAGCCCCAAAATGAATGTTTCCATAAAGACAGGCAGTACCGAATTATATCCTGAAAATAACCCAATACAAATTCTCTCGACTTTTAACGCAGTCAATTTTTTTTTTTGCTAGCACAAAAAAATCATGGCTTTTTATTTATCCGTTACATAGGGGTTAGACAAAAAGCGTAAGGTCGCATATTTCCCGCGACGGAAGTGATACTAAAACGTGAAAAATTATTTTGTTCTTTCGTCAATCACTCATCAGAATATTAAAACGATATAAAAATCAGAGGCATACTCGAGAATTGAAAAAATGGGATGAAAACTGGGCAACCTATTTTTTCTCGTACTTACGGGGCCGTGACGGAAAAAAATTGGCTTGATGACCCAAAAAAAAAAGACACTCGCATGCCCGCATCAAGATTATTCCATAAATGAACTGATAATAGGGGAACCCATCTTACCCATCTTTCCCTGAGCAGCCGCCATCGTCAA
>CAJPEX010005543.1:0-15877 GCA_905338405.1 Notodromas monacha | reverse complement strand
TTTCATCTTATTCTTTGGGATCTTGACAACAAGATCCCCAGGTGCACCCCACACCTGATTACAGTGTTATTTTATTTCGAATTTCTTGTCCTTTTGTGCCAATTCCGGCACAGTACTGTATTCCCCGGTCACATTGTCTCGGATAGAATACAAAAGCAGATCAATTTGAAATCTGCACTCTAGAAACAGCAGATCGTGGTGCCATCTAGTTTCCACAGGTTGGTTTCTGATGCAACATAAAGTATTTCCATCCAGGAATAACAAGAGACCTGAATTACGAAGAAAAGAAAAAAAACATAATGAATGCGTTACGGTGCATGACTGGTAATAAGTCAGAAAAGGTCAGAGGAAAACATCCGTAGAAGAATTCTTTGTGAAGAGATTTTTCTACGGAGAAAAGTGGCAAAAAAGCGTATCCAAACTTCTAAAATTGAATGACTGAAAGCTGAGTTTGAGACTCAAATTCGGAGATATTCGTAGGTCTACAATTTATAAATTTGAAAAAAAATGAAATTCAGGTATTCCAAGATAGCTTAAATTAAATCCGACAATAAAACAGTACCTAATCAAAATCCCCCCTCCGCAATAATCCATCATACAGAACCAATGAAACCCAGGTCACCTCGTCGTCGCCCAGAATCCTCGCGCACCGTAAATAATCCCAATAATCGGTGAAAAGGAACCACCAGCAGTACAAAAATGCCCCACGGGTGTTTCTGAATTTGCAGTTCAATACAATTTAAAGTACGGGATAGCCTTTTTGGACAAGTGAAATAAATATAATACTGTATATATAAAAATAAATAAACGTGGCTACTGATGCTGCTGCTGCTGCACAAAAGCGGGCGCTGACGTGACGGGCCTCCCTGCGCGAGATACGATTCTTTAATGCTCCAACGGGAATGTAAAAATACACACGGACGTGATTTCAAGGAACCCTGACCGACATTTGCCCACGTTTTCGCGACGGGTGGCCGAGCACTGGATGTTACATACCCGTGAGGTAAATCACTCATCGGGTAGGACTATAGAAGCACACTGTTGCATCTCATGCAGCAAGTGCGGTAGCCAAAGGAAATCATGGAAGGAGGTTCAAAAAGATATACTGTATCTGACTCGGATAATGGACCCCTCTGTTTGGTACGTAGCGAGGTGACAACGCATTTCAGATGATGAACTTCGAATATGCAATGGTTCAAAATGTTGAATCTTATGCAGCAAGTGCGGTAGGCAAAGGAAATCATGGAAGGAGGTTCAAAAAGATATACTGTACCTGATTCGGATAATGGACCCCTCTGTCTGGTACGTATTGAGGGGGCAACGAATTTCAGATGATGACCTTCGAATATGCAATGGTTCAAAATGTTGCATCTCATGCAGAAAGTGCGGTAGCCAAAGGAAATAATGGAAGGAGGTTCAAAAAGATATACTGTACCTGATTCGGATAATGGACCCCTCTGTCTGGTACGTATTGAGGGGGCAACGCATTTCAGATGATGAACTTCGAATATGCAATGGTTCAAAATGTTGCATCTCATGCAGCAAGTGCGGTAGCCAAGAGGGAAATAAGGAAGGAGGTTCAAAAAGATATACTGTACCTGATTCGGATAATGGACCACTCCAGTGGTACGTATCAAAGGGGCAACGCATTTCAGATGATGAACTTCGAATATGTAATGGTTCAAAATATCTGTAAGCTCACTATTGCATCAATAACTGCAGTGGTCAAAAGAAAAAAAAATCAAGGAGGCCCATATCCATATAACTCGGATTATGGACTCCAGTGGATGAAGCTGAGGATAAATCATTTCAGATAATGAACTTCAAATAAGTAATGGTTCATAAGAACTAAGCTGAATGTTGCATAAACTGCACTGGTGAAGGAAAAATCCAATTAGGATCCATATGCCTCGGATAATGGACTCTGGTGGTATCAAGAGGACAGGGCATTAGTTTCACATAATGAAATTTGAATTTGCAAGTGTTCAACAGAAATAGGCTCACTATATTGTATCAACCGCATTGAACAAAAGAAACAAGTAAGGAAATACAATGATACCTCGGTTAATGGACCATGCTGGGTCATCTGCAAGACTGAACATTCTGTGGCATCCCTAGCAGTTGCCATAGAAGACATCAGCCAATGCGGATAATATATCCTTGATAACGGATGCCTTAGATGACAGTCATTTGGTATAGATAACTCATGTACAGCAGGAACTGTTGTTTTGATTCACATAGCAGATTCATGATTCAGGTAATGGACTGAACGAAAACTGAATGTAAATTTGAAATT
Source organism: Notodromas monacha (assembly GCA_905338405.1). Lineage (NCBI taxonomy): Eukaryota > Metazoa > Arthropoda > Ostracoda > Podocopida > Cyprididae > Notodromas > Notodromas monacha. The sequence continues at coordinate 13,581 of CAJPEX010005543.1, read as the reverse complement.
TTAAGGTTTCTCAGAAAATACTGAGGAAGCCGGCCTCATTCTTATATTTGATTTCAGCTTCTTCTTCGAATAAAGCAATGAATGTTCCATTACTTGGGATTTTGCCATAATCGTTTCTATTTTCGTTGAGCAGGAATCCATTTTGTAATTAATAAAAGGAATTGCTAGAATATTTTCAAGGAATCTGGAATAAAATAGCAACACCATTTAACTTTAAAATACTATTTTGTTCAGTTCATAAAACTTTTTTTTGATTTCGATTGAAAGGTACTGGTTATTAAAAAGCAATAATAATGAAGGACTCGAAGTACATTTTATTATATTTCAAAAAATTTTCTTGCTTGAATTAGGTTCAGATATTTAAATTTAAATCAATATAGATTTGGTAAATTGCTCACCACAAAACATTTTTTAGCATTTTTTTTTTTTAAACTGGAGTCATTGAAACGTACCGTATTAATTTTTTTACGAAATAGTGGACACTGAAATTTATTCTAAAAATTATCATTAAAACCAGTTTGCATTCAAGTAAAATGAGCAGCTGCAAATGCCACATCGGTAGCATGGATACAATACAACGTATGAAAACAAAAAATACGAATAGAGTTATGAAAGTAAAACTCGACTGTTACCCAAGACACGAGCAATGCACTGACAAGCCCGGTCAAATTGCGACGAAATGGAGGGAGCCCATGATGGGTCGAGAAAAGAAGCCCGCCGTCGCGGGGTTGCTCTTGACCTCGTCTCGGATGCGCCACCCAAGGTCACACCCCAAAAATGCTTCTCTCGCCCCTTTAGCGCCCAGGAAATGCAACGCATATAAACTTCTTTTTCAATGTTTCGTATTTTCCACCTGAGACGACGTTAGCCTATATATAATCCCCCTATAAAAGTACGTCATAAGCTCATAATCCACGAGAGATTTACAATCGCCGCTTTTAAAAGGCGTGTCCCACATCGTTAATGTGGGTCTTGAATTACGCCATAACCTTGATTGTTTTGTCTTTAATCAATACAATTACAGGATAGTCCAACGGCCATAGATTTTGTGCATTTATTTTTTCGAGGATGGAAATCTGCAGAGGACACAGAAAAAGCTGAGACACGATGGTCTTCAATCGGGAATTATTATCGCGGAATCATGAATAATTTTACTCGACAGAATTCTTGAGATTTAAAACAAGGTGTACATGAAAAATGTCGGCTTAGGAATAAAAAAAAAAAATCGAGATGACTAGAATTTCGATCGATCACAGTCCGCTCAGTCCCACAGTCCCTACAATTATAATTTGAGTTTCATCATCAAGTCGACTGAAATTTAATGAAATTTTCCTTCAAATAAAAATATTTTATATGATATTCAGCATACAAATTATTCAGAAGACCAACAAAATATACAGTACAGTACTGTGTAAAAAAAAAGACCTCATGAGAAGTGAGCGGGAGCATATGAACGAAAAATCAGATGTTTTCTGAAAAGTAATTCATGAGGGGATCTGCAAAATATATGTTCGGTTTGTACATTTTAAACTTTTTTGCAATGTTTCTTTTACGTATTTTGTAAAAATCATTTGTAATTTTTTTTACGATTTTCAAATCTCCGTTGAATTGATCGAATTATTAGCCCGGATCATCGTGGTTCTGCTTCTATTCTACAATACCTCACATTCTCTGGGAAAATATAGAGTAGAATCTCAGAAAAAGCCTTTCTTAGGTACATTCTCAATAGCCACAATGCTAAATGTGTTACTGTATAACGATGTTTTGTTACAATGAAGCTATTTTACTGGTCCCAATGACATCGTTGTAACGAGATTTTTCTCATTGAATTATAAGAAATATCTCCACGACTCAAAATCTTTCCGTGTTTGCCAGAAAAAAATGGATGGAAGGAATGCCATGGTTTAATGACGGATTCATCTTCATATTCTTGTTAAATGGTCTTGGGGGTACTAAATTGTGAACCCTTTTTTTGCGAGAAATTTCGCGCGAAGATGTATTCCGAATGTGAAAGAAAAATGTCTTTCGATCTCATTCAAAATGCAGTGCATTATTTGAAGACTGACGGGGAAAATATAAATTATGTCTCCCTTCCGAGAAAAAAATAAAAATACGCCAAAACGGGATCGCGGAAATTTTTCCTTATAATGTCATCAATTTTCAACCTCTAAACTCGTTTTAAAGACAAAGAATACTAAGTGTAGTAGATGTTAAAATTCGCTTTAACCTTGTTTTAAAGTCGTTTAAGATCGTTTTTAACCTTTATTTCGACGTAAAACTTAACTGGTATAAAGGTTTTTACAACGTAATAACACTACCCTTGATACGCACTTACAAATCTTTTTCCACAGCTTGGACATGGTCAACCTGATCGATATATCCTTGGGCAAAACTAAGCTTCAGCTAAAGTCATCTTCCATAATACCAAGGTAATAAAAAAATCAACATTCAGTAATGCCCGAATCATAAAAAACCCCCGGATTAACCAGAGAGTTTATTGAGTTGGGAAACGCGTGGCTTCATTTGGGTAGGTTGAAAAAGTGAATACCATTTTTTTCCAAATTATTCGATCTATTTATTTATTCAAACATGTTCGACCAACAGGAAGATGCTTAATCTCTTGTTGACAGCATATTTGATATATTTCTTTCTGTTCTCTGGAATAGGTTTTCAAAACTTCAGCAAAGACAATACTTGATAGCTCAATTTTGACTATAAGCCAGGTTTGACCCTAACATTTTGAATTATGGATGCTTAAATTGCATTGACTCCTGAGGAATTGGTCAGAGACAAACTGAAAATGCGAATTAGGGAAATATTTGATTTGGTGAAGTTCAACTTGATGAGATTCAAAGGTATTATCTATTATTGCCTACCAGAAAAAATACTACAGAACCTATTCAATTGAATTGAATTGAACAGCAAGCTCTATTTTCCGCTTTTCAGTTGTCACAAGTTTCAAGCAATGTTCCTGCATCCAAACCCCCTCCTCTCCCGACCCAAATTCATTCAAACACATTCACATCAGAATGGAAAATGGAGAAATAAGCATCCCAAGATGCACAATTGCACAACAGATGTAAATACAGTACATACACTTTCTTCCCAAAAGCAACATTTCAGTGATACAAATTGCAGCATCAGGCAATTATTGATCCCAAATTAAGTAAGCACAAGGTGTTCAGCCGGCTCCGAGATAAGGTTTAGTTGATTGGACAATATGGAGACCTATTCTAACTCATATACGGTAATCTAACGAGACGTTTAAAAAGGACTGTTCAATAATTCACTCGCTTTAAAATAATGCATTTATTCAAAAATACTGTTAATCTCTAGAGTGGGTCTCATACCCTGAGGAGACAGCTTCATCAATACAAAAATCGGCAAGATTTTCATGCTCCGTGGCTTGATCTAAACTTTTTTATTTTGTATTATGGGCTGTATTTCAGCGATGGATTTAGGGCTGACCATAAACTAGGCTCAAACCCCGCTTTCTCCAATCAGCAGTCCGAAAATATGTTCGAACATTGACCATGAAATTTCTCAAACTCTTCTCGAAGAGCACGAACCAAACAGACGACTGGACGGCGGGGAAAGACAACGAAAAGGCAATGAAAAATGGGCGCATGAACCACGTTTCAAGAAATGCAACCACCCGAACTCCCAGAGTATATATGTAGAACGTCACCTCAGAGACAAGAAATAGCCTCCGGGGCCTTTTTTTTTCTTTCTTTTTCGTGCCCGAAGGCCGCCTTCAGTTCACAACACTCTCGATTCTAATGATAATCGCGGCTCAGGGCTCCGAACAAAACGCTCCACGCTTAATGATCTCCCCCATCGCGTCGATGCAAACTCCAGATAGCTGAGAAATATACTCGGGGCAGTAGTAAAGTCCTCTAGTTTTTTTTTTCCTTCGCGAATTCCCAGAATTATGAGCGGTACAAGTTCGGGGTTGCTCATCATTTGGGGAATTGCCAGATGTTCATTTGTTTATGGTCCGGGTATTAAGTGAGATTTATGCATGACTTCGACGTTACTTCAGCTGAGTGTTTGCATAAAGATGAGTCAGTTAGGTTAACCTTGTCAGCCGCGGCGGAGAAAAAAAAAGTATTCAAAAAACGGTTCAGGTGCAGTGTTATATCGACAAAAATATTGGCAATTTACTTATAAATGCAGAAGCCTATTTTCGATTCTGTGCTAAAAATTGTAAATAAACGTAAATCAAAAGCTACACTGGGACCAGCGCGTCATTTCTAAAAGGTCGGAAATTTTCAACGTGAAAATGAATAATTTCTACAACCCTTAATGTCAAAATTTTTCTGCCTTTATTTTTTGCAGAGCGAACAAAAAAACTTCAATTTCATTTTTTTTGAACTTGAAAAACAGTATTTTGACCGGGATGAAATATATTATTTTTGCAAAAGTTTAAATCGAAAAAGATGGTTTACATCCTGGGATTCCAATACCGTTCATACTTGATGCAGAATGTTGCAAATGAGTTTTTCATTTGAAATTTAAATGCTTCATTTATCAGAAGAAGAAAAACATTCAGATGTGCGGCTAGTTCGTTTGCTCCCAGGAAAAATAGAAGAAAAGAAATACATTATTCCAATGAACGAAAGATTACTTAAATTCCAACATTAAGATGTACAGTACTGTAATGTAATTTTATTCCACTTGATTATATACAGTATTTTCGAATGAGCAAATTTGTTACAAGAAAAATAACTTCTTTGAGCTACGGTAATGAGGGATGCTTCGTTGCTGTGTCAAGAAAAAAAAAGTGACAGAAGATTTTGCCAAAATTTTTCAAGGACATGCAATTTTTGCAGAGAAATCTCAAATTCCAGTGAAAATTAAATAATGTCTGACATTCCAGAAGGGAGAACTTGCGAATTCGGGGTGCTCAAGTAATTACATATGACTTTTCGAAGAAGTTTTTATCAGAAAGAATAAAATATTTAAGAAATATAAATATTTTCAAATGAATATTTATTCAAAAATTGCCAGCTTCGAGTTTCTTTCCAGTCGCCGCCGAACAAGAATTCATCACAGAAATAATATTCGGCGAAGTTCTAAAACGGCAAAACCTCAACGCTAAGGAGTAGAATATTTGACATTCTACTTGACAGGCGTGTCAAAAATAATTGAAAATTGCCTAAAATGAAACCTTGAGTCAATTTCTAAAAAAAAAAGCAACAACGCACAAGTCGTCACCACAGCGTAGCTAGTGAAGTTTTTCTTTCTTTTTTTCTTTCGACCAGTTCACCAAGATAATCACAACCATGAACTGGGCAAAATTGCCGGAAAAAAAAAAAACGACACGACTTCAGTAGAACCCCTGGTATTTTCTATACATGCGTCCGCGATGGGTTTCAGCCTGCATATGAAAGGCGTTGTGCTTCAGGGAGAATCGACGAGGATAATGAATGAGATGCCACGGGTTTCCGAGTACCCGATATTGCGTTTACACGGACTCAAGCCGCGTAGAGTTCCATTATCGTTAGCCAACGTTGTCACTGCATTATCCATCAAATGCGCCGGTGTTTCATGAATCAGTCCCCTCCCTAATAATTGCCGATTTTTTCCATCATCATAATCGTCATCAGGATCCTGAAACTGTAATCCATTAATCCCTGATGCGATATCTTCTCCCACTCGAACTCCTCTCGCTAAATTCGCAACAAAATTTTCTAAACATAAACAACTTCCTTAATTCTTATAAAACGCTTATGTAATCCTCCCAGAGCTTCTTTTGCAACTTATATCCAAGTAAAATACAATATCAAGTAGGAGTTGATTCAAGTACCATGTATAAATTGGGAATCGATTGGCATCATCCACCACAATAAAAGAGACCACAAGGGAAATTCCTTGGATAACAATGAAATAGCTAAAATGCAACACCAAAAATAGTAGGTTAAATAACTTTTCATCTGACCTGACTTTTTGTGAATTTAATGCAACAAAAATAAAATTAATCAATGCTTTCGAGAACATCTTCCATGGTCATAACAGCAAGTGGATGCGTATGAAAAGAAAGTCATATACAGTTCTCTGTTAGATAATGGGGGATTCACGGTGTTTTGAGCCCAAAAATAATTCATAAATTTGCAAGCAATCTTGGTTTCGAGAGTACAGTGAGATCGATGACACAGTACAGTATTTCAGTTTTGTTTGCATTTTCAAGAGCAACAACAGTAAGAACAACAGCAGAGAGAACAACACCTTCAGCAAACAAAATCTTTTCACATTATCAAAAAAAAAAGTTCAAGTTTAAACTATGACGGTTGACAAGGTTATAAAAGGCTATTCGTGATGAACATTTTGTGATGATGAGCAACCCTGAAATGTGTAATGACCGCAGAAGAGACTAAACAAGGTTGTCAACAAAAATTATCTTAAGTGACCAGAAGAACGCGTCGTATTTCGGATAGAGCCATCATCACGACCGCCAAAACGCATTTGCGGTGAAGTCCGACGCACTTCTCGAAGAAAAATAACGCGTTGTACCGAAAAATGAAGCTGTTCACATCAGGGAAAATCCTCCAACGGAATTCTCTGCAAATATACATAAAGGAGGAAAAATCTGCTGACTCACGAAGTAATCAAGGGTTCCTTGGAGCAGAAGACGATTTGGGTGGAGTCAGAATAACCCGACACCGTGTCGTGACTGTCCTTGTTATGAGCGCATTGAAAAGCCGAATTGATCGGGCGCTTCATTATCATGTTAATGTCTGGATGTCATCCTTTCAAGTGTCAGCCGACAGATCTCCGGGACAACCTTCTCACAAGAACATGGCCAGACAGATGATTCACTTTTCGAGTCTCCGCACAAAACACAGAAATGATTGTCCTTCAACTCGAACTCGATTGAAAAACTTCGGCTAGGAAACACCGAGGAAATTGCTTTTCACCCTAGAATTGAAAGCATCGACTCGTAGTAATTGAGTTGTCGGACAAGCTTCCAACACCTGGTTTTGCTTCCATCATGCTTTCATGAGAGGAAGTGCGTAGCTGCTGGAAGCGAAACCGAAGATTAACTGCTTTCACACTCGAGAAGTTCACTCGCATTCCAAATTCACTCCAACAATTACATTCCGAATCCACTTCGTCGATACGATAGTCAGCCCAAACCTAGTTCAAGGTAACGCAACTGCATCAATGCTCGGAAGAAGAAATAAGATTGAACGAGCGAAGATTTCGTTCAAAAAATTCATCGTCGGCGTATGAATGGGGCAGAGGCGGGTATCTTGTAGGATTGCTAAATTCAGCTGTTCAATACATTGAAGTAATTACATTTCCACGTATATATTAATATATCACACAGTAACGGACTTTGTTTCAATGCATTCCTCAACATAATCTCCCGCAGAAGTAATCAGGGGTCGAAAGAACGCGGAACCATGAGCGATCGGTCTGTATTCCATCAATGCTTACACGCCCCGAGGTCGAATAGAGTCCAATTGGGTCACTTGTGACGTCAGTTTTAAGGCGATGACGAGGGCATAACGCACGTCATGTGTTATCCTTGTTTTCGAGGGCTTTCCTTAAAGCATTCATGCTTTACACTGACGACTTCCGATTCGCAAATGTGCATAAGGATTCGAAGTTGGCAAGACGGATGCAACACGATTATAAAACACCCGTTGACGATCCTCCGTTGACCCATATTCATATAGACGCGTTTAGGACGAAGTTCATCATTCTCGATCATCACAGACACGGACACAATCACTGCACACTTCAAAAGAAACGCAGGGACTTTCGGAGAGCACAAAGAGGTTGTATATAAAGCTCAATGATGTCGCTGTAGAGGGTGGGGTTGATAATTCTGGAGCAGTTTTCATCGACTCACCCCGCGCGCCCGTGGCAGGGTTCATCAATCTTGAAGCACTCTGCAACCATCGTTTTGCGTGGTATAGGCTTCTGGGTGGGCGCACTTATTCATCTCTGAAATTCTCTTTCGCTTTGAATTTCCGTTTCCCAGACCTTGACCTTGGTTTCAGTTTGTCCCAGCTTACTCATGTTATCATGTAACACCTCGTCGTCTGGTGAGAGGACTTCTTGTAATTCCGGGGAAAGCGTGCTCCGTAAAAGGAAACACAAATCTGCCAATTTTTGAAAAATAACGGAATGAATCGGCAGCTTTGATTGACAAGATGCAGCACAAAGGTTCTTCTCTCTTTTTGAGAACAGAAGGGTACTATGTGAACTAATGCAATGTGTTTGCAATAACGGAATCTCTATCTTGTTTTAATTATTATACATAAAAATAAAAATAAAACTTCTAGAAATTTGATACTGCGCCAAAATCCATTCCCAGGAGTACAGCGCTCTCTGATAAATTCACATTGCATACAATGAAGACATTATTAATTTCAATATTTTTTATGAACAATGAATTTTTCATTCATTTACACAATATCCTCATTTATTTAAAATCGTATAGGTCAATAAGCTAGAGAAAAATCAGGGACTCTGGTGTGACATTTCTGAAGGGTGGCGAATTCAATTCATGAAGTATCGCATTACCATAATTTTGGGACTAAAGCATGCATGAAATTCTTCTCACGACGATCACTAGAGGTCTACCGAATGGTAATACTGACTTCAAAAGCATTTCGCTCATATTTTGACGAGAAAAATATTTTAGCTTACTTGACAATAATATTCCTGAACTTGTTCCCCTTCACGCGATAAACAAGTGGCATACAGAAAATGGTCTTGCGTCAGTTTGATGCAATTCTCCATATTTCTTTCTAGTCATACCTCCACAAATTTCAAGCCATTTTTTGCATGCTACTTATTAAAAACAATTAAAAAACTTATTAAAAAACTTATTATTAAACTTATTAAAAAACTTTACCAAAAAATTTGCGTTTCCTTTGACTGATTTTCATTGTTACTCTACTTATCATAAAACCTGTTTGCGTAAACTAAATAAGCACCTCGCATCCCATCAAAATCACCAGCAGGAAGCTCAAGAAATTTCCCCGGAAATAGAAAATACCGAAATTTGATTGCAATTTTGTCGGAATGAATTAAAATTGCATGGAATACTTGAAGAAAAAAATCTCAGACACAAAATCCCCGCTTTAATCTATCAAAGCTCAATTCACGGTGGAATTTGTGCAATAATTAGGGACTTTTGAACTGACCGGACCAACTTGTGCAAACCAACCGATGAAAGACGTTTGTAAAATACAGTATTTTTAATTTGTGGATTTAAGCACAGTATTGTGCAGAGATATTTCGGTCAACGGTTACAATAAATTTGCCGTTTTTTTTTTAAATGGCTGAGCATATATAACCGTCATATTTTGCTTCACGGAACGCCCTTTCTTTTCAAAATGGCACATAATCCGCATTTCCACTAGGTTTCTGCTTCGCATAGCAGCATCAAGCTTTGGATACCACGATTTAATTAAGCACATCCCTAATAGCAAACATGGGCTATAGTATCGATTATAGGAAAAAACATCCCTATATAATCGAAAGAGAAGTACAGCATAACTAACAACAACAGGACGTATATGTCATATACTATTACTGTACAATGCTTTAAAGATATATCGAGGAAATTTTGAACTTTATCTTTCAGTGAAGTTTGATTGGAGTTGAACGATTTTTTATTATTTTTACTTCAAATATTTGACAGCGCTATTCAAGAAATGTTTTGGACGCAAACCAATAAAATTATAAATATGTAGACACATCCAAACTATTTTGAATGGTTTAGTCTCAATAAATTGCTGTTGTGTGTTGGATATCAGTGTTAAGCATTTAGCAATCAATCAATTATTGTAAAACAATAAAAAATCTAAGTGTATGCAGGCCTTCTATATAGTCTTATAGTCTAGCAAAATTTTGTCATTATTTGGATTGATGAAAGTGGTATAAGCTTTAAGAAGCAGTCAATGATGTTGTCTTCTCTCGACACTTGAAAATCGTACCTTTTAATTTACATTTTTTATTTTTGCAAAAAATGACCCCTTGTCAAACTCTAAAGGAAAAGGAAAACCAACCATTTAAGAACTCGCATTCCTGTTCAGAAAAGTTCGATGAAAGCAGAATTTCCGCGAGAAAAAATGCTTATTCCAAGTTATTTCGCTGGAAAGTTGTTGTAAAAGCAGAAACTGTACCTTCAGCTATAAGTTCATGATACAGTACTTTAAACTGGGTTTTTACTGGAAATTTTCTTTGAAGCTCAGGAAGTGTTGAAAACATGTCATCAGTGACAAACAAACCGTTTAAAAAACTAGTCAACAAATAAATCTTTAAAATGTGACTCACTTCGTAAGTGTCTAGCCTTTTAATCAGTGTATATTTTTAATAAATGGATTAATTAATGCATTAAGTAATTCCTCTTCCTCATTTAATAATTCGACCTATATTCTCATCCTAAATACACTTGTATTTAGCGCTACTCATGAAGTGACCTTCAATAAAAAGAATTCATTAAATAAACATTAAAAGTAAATAAATAAAAGTCTAGATCCATTTGCTTTAATTCACCTTAAGTACTACACGCCTCAGTCTATGAATATTTTTGAGAAAAACTCGTTTCAGATAAAAAGGAACTTCTTCCTTTTTAAAATTTACCTTCGAATTTATGGCGTTTAATCACATGTTTGTACAGTATTAGCAAGGATGTACCAGCAGTAATCCAGAACAAACCCACGGCTTTCTTTCCAGTTTTATATTCACATTTCAGTTTTTAAAAAAATATTGGAAATATATGAGTAATACAGTTGAACCTTTCTAAGTTGAATTTTATGGGACTCCAAAAATGCGACCAACAGACGTTTTAGAGTTACAGAAAATGACCTGCTGGTAAAGATTACATAATTAAAATTATTACCTCGAATAATTATTGCAAAAGTTCATCTTTATTATGTGCTCTGCCTATAGCAAGAAGTGGTCAAATTCCAAGTGAAAAACGTTGGAATAAAAATTTACATTTATATGCTCTCGTTCAGGTGTTCTAAAATTCAGCCTATTTTAACAGCACAAGAGGAATGCAAAATTTGAGTAATAGAGGTTATAACAAAACAGTTTTGAGTGTTGAAAGTTCAAAATGCATTGCTTTAATGAAGGTAAAAATGTACACGGTTCACAAATCTTCTACTTTAAAAAGGATCCTGCATGCAAATTCTGAGTGATAAATTTGAGGATAACGTTTCATGTTCCTGTAATGATCCATCTATGACGCATTTACAGTGAGACCCCAAGATGCGGACGTAATTGGTGCATCAAGACTTCAAGAGTGTCCCCAAGTCAAAATGTTCCTAAGTCAAGTCTTGTTTTCCCATAGACTTACATTATATAATTTTTAATTGGTGTTTTATGGAAGAAATATTCTTCAAAATTCCCTGAAAAATGTGTTTTGCCACTTGAATTTGAATTAGTGGATACATTTTCAACTCAATAAGAACATGTGGAGCATTGAATAGTGTATCTCTGTACTGAATTCTGAAATTTTGGCATCTACAAAAATAACATTCAAGTGGAAAAAAATAGAAGTCCCTCTATATATGCTGGAGGTAATTTTTTAAAATGAGCTAAATGGATGGTAATTTGGTGAAAAAATGCCCAAGAACTTTTTTTACATCATTTTTAGGGTTGGAAATATCTGTTTCTTGTAATTTGGCCTGAAATGTGTTTGAAACTTTATTAAAAAATGTCTCTATGTTGAGTCAGTGTCCTCATGTTGGGCCTTATTTACTGATTTTTTCTGGGAAAATAAGTGTCCCTATGTTGAATTGTACGCAGGTCAAAGTGTCCGCATGTGGGGGTTCACTGTATTTCGCATCATTCGTCATTTATTACAGAACAAAGACGTACTTTTTATAAAAAAAAAGGCATTGATTATAGATCACGAAACAAATGTTTAAAAAATGCGAGATTCCAAGAAGTCACTCCAATATCGGCCATCAGTGAAACCAACGCCCCAAAGGAATGCAGCCTGCAAAAAAAGAAAAACACGTCAGACAATTCCTTCCCTCTTTCTTCGTCTCGATCCTCCCCCGAATTCCCCCTTTTTTCGACAACGGGAACAAATGAATGAATGCTTTTGGAACTCTTTTTTTCTTCTCCAGCATCCCAGAATGGCGGGGAACAAGAAGGCGGAGTCCGGATATCCGAACCGGAACGGTATTTAAGCCCCAGTTGATCACCGGATGCCAGGACAAACCTGCTCCCGACTCGAACCCGGGAAGTTGCAGCCGAACCCGCGGGGTTCTGAAGCTCACAGGAAAAAAAGAGAAAGGAAAAATTTGTCCAGTTTTCTACCAGTTTCAAGAATTGATTTTTTCCCCCATCTGAATTCATCGTTAAGAACTCAACTACGAGAGTGGAGAAAAACATCAAGTGCGTGAGCAGGAGCGCCAGACTCAGATTTATTCCCCGGTTTATTTTTTTCTTTCAGAGTGTGAAATTGAGTGTATTTTCTGTGTGTGGATATAACTGAAAGCCTTTTGGATTCGATCAGCGATATGTTTGCACAATTTCACGTAAGTGTTTCAGTTCTTATATCAATCGGCAAAATTAACTCTCGGATGATGCTTCATTATGCTCAGAAATGAATTCTTGATTTTGATGAAAACCTCGAAATGTTCTTGTGGTAAATTCGCAGATTTTGGCAGTTTTTGCCCTGGCTGCTGTTGCAGCTGATGATATCCCGTATGGCGCAAAACTGAATGCAGTTTACCCCGACGTAAGTATAAAAAAGAAGAAAAATTCTTTCGTAAAATCTCATTTTGGCAATGCATGAATATGTATGCAGGAATAAGATCTGATGCTCGAAGTTTATTGAGCCCAGCTTGACAAAATGTCATATTAATAAATTGCATAAAAGATGAAAATGAGTCAGATTAAATTTGGTTCAGGGATTTTTGGAAAACATTCGAACCTCGTGGACCTTTTCAACTTCGAAATATATCTTTAAAAAATCATTCAAGTAATTCTAGAATCAACGAGTCGAAAAACGAGCAGGACCAAGCATCAATATATTTCCTTTAATGCAGAAATATAGATTAATTTTTCTTTCAAATCATACATATTTTATTTATAGAATTTATGAACACTTTTGATCACCAGGTAACTCATGGCAAAGTTATTAAGTTGTCGAGTCACACGAAAGCTGAATTGCATTTCAATGACTAAAATTATAAAAATTAAACCAGCAGTAAATTATTGTCGAGATCAGCAAGTCGCAAAATCTTTATGCAAATCTCGGAGTTGCGAAAGTATTAGCAATATATGCTGTAACATGAAAAAACTGAATTATTTGAAGGAGTCGCGTGCAAAAAGCCATGATTTTTTCAAGCAAATATTTCCCTGTTCTCTTGCATCTCCAACTTATTAAACCGATAAATTTTTTAGATTTTCACGAGTTGCATTTTTTTGGAATGAATTTTCTGAACAGATTCCAAAAAAAGATTAAATTCTAGAAATTCTTCTGAACAGATTAACTAAAATCAAGGCAAGAAAGAAGGCACCGAAAATTACTCATATATTTATGTTAATCTTCGAAACGCAGTGAAGAAACACCTCGACTTCGGCTAAGCCAAATGCTCC
>CAJPEX010005542.1:0-10437 GCA_905338405.1 Notodromas monacha | reverse complement strand
CCCCCCCCCCCCCCTTTTGGTGCTCTCAAATGACACAGACCAGAAGTATTCAGCAATATATAGAGAGGAAGCGCAATTGCTCCTCTGTTAGATTGGGTCTAATTTCATTATCTCGGCGCAGGAAGACATTCTGACCTTATATTGGCCATCTTATAGACTTTGCAAAAGGTTTAGTAGAATAAATATGCTATATTTTGGGAGGAAATTAATTAAAATTGCTGCTCTATTGGCGGAAAAGGGGCTAATATGCTCATGGAATCGCGGGTTCCTCTTCCTAACTCCGTTCTGTTCTGGCTAATGACTCAGGAATAACACGCTGAATATCACTAGAAATATAAAGAGAACTATGGTCCAAATTTTGGGGAAAAAAGTCAACAACGAATTATAATTTTCCAGGAACATAGAATAGATCAAAAGAACTCCTAAAATTATTTCGAGTTTGAAATGACGTTTGATATTTTCTGAAAAATTCCCGCGTGATGCTTAACAGGTTGTAGAAGAACATTAAAGTTTCTGAAATACATTTTAGGAGAACCAAAATGCACGATCAGTTTAAAATTTCGTTTTCTCGGTTTTCTTGTCATTTGCAGTCATCATATCAGCTGCACGTGAAACATTAATTTTATTCGGTGGAAAGTATTGTAACGTTCAACTCTATGCCAATCGCTGATTTTAGTCTTTTCGCATTGCAACTTAAGAAAAAAATCCTTTGAGTATATGAGAAGCTGGCATAACGGAATATAGGAATATGAATCACTTGAGCGTAAGACTCGGTTGTTGTGATATTTCCGGCGTGTTCTCGACGCAATGGAATTATTCCACAGCACGAAGTTAACAGAAATACGATCTCCGTGGAAACACAGTTCACGGGTAGTGTTCAGGGATCGAAGTCTTCATGCTGCAGTTCATGAGAGCCCTGCTCTTCCTTTTCTGTGTGGCCTGCTGCTGCTGCTGGATGACTGCGACTTTTATTTTGCGCGATGCATAAAGATGTAAAAGGCACAGCAATTCACAGCAGGCCTTGATCTTGATTGCAAATGTGACCGTTGTCATGCCTTTCGCTTCTTGTTTGTGGATGAAGAGGTCCGTGTCACTCAAGGCATGTGCAGTTGGGCGAAGTGCTTTGGGAGAGAAGAGGAAGAAGGCTGACTTCCTGCAACGCCTCATTTCCAATGAGTTCCGGCATGTGCCTGGGTTTTTAGACTCCAAAGTCCTATCTCTTTTTTTTGTTTATGTTTATTAGTTAACTTCGGCGAAACAACGGCTTCAAGCGGCGTTTACATGAATGGAACCATTGATGAACGCGAAAAATATATGCGGGACTTATTTTAATAAAATTAACCGACATTGCGTATGTGACGTCCAAGCAAAACATTTCATTCAAGCGTTGTCCCACCCAGAATATTTTAATATTTTTCAAAATTTGATTTTTCATCAAGCCTGGCAAATTTTTTACACTCGTTGACATGTGTGGAGAACTCTGGCTGTAACTGGAAAGCTTTCACTTCACATCATGCAGTGAATCCAAGATTTTAACAATTAAATTCCAAAAGAATGTGAGAATTAACCCTAGAAACTTGTGGGCGAAGGCATGATTTCTTTTTTACAATCCAAATTATACATTTAAAATATCAGAGCGGTTGCGTCCAAGTCCAACTGAAAAAAATCCGTTTTCCCTTTCACAGCATCAAGTTACTGTATATACATAGCATTCAGTGTTTCACATTTATAAATGTGCAGGAATGAATGATTTGCCGCTTTTAAGCATTCACAAGGTTCAATCAATATTTCCACATCCAAACCCCCTCCCCACCCAACCCAAATCAACTCAAAGACATTTAATCACTCCAGAGCAGGAAACAGAGCGCAAATGGATAACAAAGATTAGAGATAATACAATCCACAAAATACAACTGGACATCTGACATGTATGCATACACCATTCCTTCCCTGAAATTGAAAACAAAATATCAGTCCCAATTAATTCAAAGCACAAGGTCTTCAGCTTGTTTCTGTATGACATTTACTTGAATGAACAATTTAGAAAGAATCTTTGATGAGAAATCATATAGGGCCAACAGTTTATCTAGATCCTCTAGGATTTCAGAAAGGGTTTCTTCATTGAATTCTAAAACTTGTAAATCTTCCGAACATTATAAATTGTTTTATATTGTTTGACAGTGATAATGCGTCTATATACCAGCTATCTGGTGTCGCTCGTCATGCCGTCATAGTTGCAATGGAGTTTTATCTTTATTCACCTCAGTTCCACATGAATTTTTAACTTATTCAGCACAACTTAGTTGAAGGTATTTTTGGAAATTACTGACATTATTTGGTGTGATTGAAAGCGGTGTTATGTTCATGAACATTCCTCAAGGAAGAAACCAAGTAAAATTTTCAGAAAATGGACAATTAAATGACAACGTCAAAGTATTTTTAATGTGTGTGACAGTCTCATATTTGAGAAATCCATCATTATTTTTTCGTAAAACTCACACTAATCTCACGGAAAATACCGTGGAATTTAAAAGTTTCCTCTCATAGTGAATTTCATAAGAAAGCCAATCGCTTACGAGAAAATCTTTTTACCAGAACAAGTTGAAGTTTTCTGGGGTCCCATGAAAATTGACTTCAGAATGCTCACTTTACATTACTGACTTGATAAAAATATCTATTTACAACACCGGGATCATATTTAGTGCTTACCAAAATGCTAAAGAAAGCATCGAAGTCAAAATATACTTCGAAATTACATGTCACATTCTTGCGCAGAAAATCCTCATTTTTTCTTATTGTCTGTCCACCCTTCCCACGTTATATTTTAGCCAGAATTTGACTTGGACTTATTTTCAATAAAGCTTCCATACAAATTTTTGTTGAGATTCTCAAAAATTGAATATCATGAAAACCCGAAAGCTTGAGACAATGCGTGAATTGGTGAAAAATTACTGAAATAATTTTGAGGTACAGAGTAAAATTATAATTTGAAAATCTAGGACAAGGACTTCAAATGAAGAAACGGATGAAAATACTGAGAAATAAGTGCTTCGTGCCTTTTTGCATGATGCGATCTTTAACCGGAAACCCAAATTAATTATCGACATCATATTCAATACCTAGCTCTATAAATAGGTTCTAATTTTGGAGAAACACAGTGAGTGCAGCAGAAATGAATTATGAAAAATTGCTCACTGAATAAAAAGGAAACCTCTCGTCAGTATTTTTAGTAATGAAACCACAAAAACTGAGATGAACTGCTGAAGAAAAGGCTGAAATCTCAGCTACTGCAATATTCGTAAAGTTGGTTCTGAGCGACACAAATCCATCACTCGCAAGTTTATTATAGTTTGACCCCGACTACTATTAAAAAACTAATAACACGGTGGTTAACATATAGTTTTTATGTATCAAACCATCCTATAATATGATTATGTACCACATGTTTCATATAATAATGGTTCCACGTCATATGCACCTTATATGTCTTTAGGAAGTTTTAATCACGTAATTGAATTCTTCACTTAACCAAGTTTAATACTGTATTTCATCATTTTACAACCAGAAATGCACATCAAATGCTTATAAAAATAAAAGCTCACTCAACCTCTCCAATATGAGCTGCTTCAAACATCAGGAGATATACATTTTTTTTTCATCCAAAACCACAATTTATTTCTGTACCAGTCCGAGTTCGTTAAGTAAAGCCTGACAATAATAAATGCCCAGCTGTTTACCACACCACCACACAATGGTACTCGTCTTCTTCCAGCCTGTTTGAAAAGCCACGCTTCGGACAGGAAATGTTCAAAGTAAAATACCTCCCTCGTCATGGCCGTTTGGCAACTAAATCAGGCCCTTTATACACACACCGCGGATAAAGGACCACAGCAGTGCTCATCGACGGTGTGAACGTCAGAGAAGCTGGCACACGGCTTTGGTTCTCGACACACGTCAGGCGTCACATTGTTGTTCGCCCTGGGATCCGACAGCGAGACGCGCTCGTTACGCGAAAAAAAAAGTCAAGGCGACAAAAGTCACCTTGTTGCGGAAATAAACCCGGTGAGACGCAAATCCGACGAGAAAACACTTGACTCCTTCTGCCTCTCCTTCTTTTGTATGTTATACGCGCGTGTGTGTTTTTCTTTGCTTTGAGGTCGCACTGAATGAATTTTCTTGTTCTCTTTGGATGTTCCTCGAAAGGTAGTTAGTCTTTCAGAAGACAGTCAATTATCCGAGATCATATGAATTATGTGAGTAAAATTTAAATTTATTCAGGATCCACAGAAAAATTCAATCATCCTGTATAAAAATTAACCCTTGCTGCTGCATAATTTTCATTTGATCTATTATTAATTTAAAAAAAAAATTTTACTCAAAAAGTTTGAAATTAAGAGTGATATATTATACATACATAATATTGCACTCAAAAATAAAGAAATGAAAAGTTAATATATTATATACTAAAATAACACTTGGCAAGCATTTTTGCAGGTTTCTCAATTAATGTGTCAATTGAAAAATTTTGAAAACCCAAAAGAAGCTAATCGATGCCACTCTAGATGCAACAATGACTTCAATGTATTGGTCTCTGAGCGGATTTCTACAAAATTTCATTCATTTCTATGAACTTCAACACGTATTATGAAGGTAAAACAGCATGATCAATGGTGTTTGGCTTTAGATGTTGCAATTGGTTATGTATTGCACATTTTAAGCTGCTGCAAAAAAACACATTCCAGATGCAACAGACATCCAAGTTTTGGTGCTGTTAACCAGCCTCCGAAGGATATTAATTGAAGTGAAAATCTACATTATGGCTGCAAAAATAAAGGAAGCTGGAGTATCTTCACACTTGGATGATGAAAAAAAAGACTTATTATTGTCGCTGACACAGGTATCAAAAGACACAACAACACACAGTCAGCAAACACAATCTTGAATTCTGGAATAAAAACCTGCTTTCAAAAAAAAAATCAGCAGAGGAAAAAAAATGCTTTGTGTATGCTGCAACTCACAAATGAAAAAATCCCAAATTGAATAATTCTAAAGGATTTTGCTCAAAGTGGCAATGTGGAGAACAAGAAAAGTATGCTAGATTTATTAAACACAATTTGTTCTTGGTCATTTCTTACCAGAAGGAAAAAAAATTATAATTTGACCTGCTGCTACTTACTAACAGCAACAATTTCATTTAATAAAGATAGATGAACAAATCTGTCCACTGCATTTTTTTCAGAAATGGATTAAAATTTTAAACGATTCTCTTCAACTTGAAATCAAAATTTCAGATCTACAAATTGTCGCATCATGTTTGAAGCAAATATAGCATCAAATATGCCAATTTTAACTGATGAAGGCATTATTGCAGAGGCTTGGGAATACTTGGGAAAGAGCTTCTGGAATTACCTTGATTCCTCAAGTTGTTCGATCTCAGGAATAGCGGCGTGTAGTTCAAATGTAGTACAGTACTGTACCAAACCACTCATAGACAAAAATAAAAATAAACATCTCGTGCTGTCTAGTATTTACAGGAAAGAATTTTCTCTCTGAAAATTGAAGCAAAAAGCTGCCAGCTGTTGCCTTGTGCTAACGAAGCTCCTCTTGAGTGNCTTGGGAATACTTGGGAAAGAGCTTCTGAAATTACCTTGATTCCTCAAGTTGTTCGATCTCAGGAATAGCGGCGTGTAGTTCAAATGTAGTACAGTACTGTACCAAACCACTCATAGACAAAAATAAAAATAAACATCTCGTGCTGTCTAGTATTTACAGGAAAGAATTTTCTCTCTGAAAATTGAAGCAAAAAGCTGCCAGCTGTTGCCTTGTGCTAACGAAGCTCCTCTTGAGTGAAACTGCAGGAATTCCGCAGAGCACCGAGTTATTTTCAGGATGAATCGCAAACCCACGAAGTTCAAATCCTTGTCTCGAGAGCGTTTGCAGTTGATGAGAATATCTGGTGTTCTCATTTAATTTTGAAACGCGGCAATTTCCTGGGCAAAGCTTAAGATGAATTGCCAAACAAATGAAAGACTTTCGGTGGTACACGTAAAGGTAAACCACCGGTGATGCACTTAGAATTTGTTGAGGATTCACTGCTTTCCTTATTTCAGAATTAAAAAAAAAGTGATGGAATCCCCAAAAAATTACGAATAAACAGTAAACCCTTCAACCGCCTTCGATCTAATTTCTTTATTGGAAAGCTTTTCTAAAAAAATAATAAGATTAATTTTACTCGTGTACAAACGATCACATGAAACAACATCAAATATGACCGAGAGATGGCTTATCATCATCGAAATTGACATCATTTGACAAATTCGCCTTCAGTTTTATTGATTGGGTTTGTGCCTTATCAACAGTTGTTGGAGTTGATGCAACGAATTTTCCTTGGAAAAATGAAAAGTTTTAAACTTTGAATACGAATTTATTTGTTCATGCCTTTGATTGAAAAATTTGTAAATAAAGGTGTACGGTAGCATTCACCAAAAGAAGAAGCATCATAAACTTGAATATTATGTTAATAGAATCTTGAATAAATGGCTCACATAAGACACATTCTAAACTATATCGATTGAATCTCTTCATGTTGATTGAATTCAAATGATTGAGCAAAAACGCCTGGGTTTTCACTTTCACCACGGCTGCTTTTGCCTTAAAAAGTAAGATAACGGAAAAATAAGAATGGTGGTCTTCTTTTGTTGCGAAAACTGCTTTTTCAATGACTCCACTGCTGAACTTAGAGGCAAAGATTAGTTTATCCAATTAGTCTTCCATTTCCTCTCAAAATCGGTCCAGTTATATGTTTATTGCTCTTCTTTCTCTTTGGTCATGAAAAAATATCCCAAGACCTCCAGAAAATTTTATTATTGAGTTTTGAAGATCAATCCGGGATTCTTATAGTTAATAGACAAAAATTAAACCAACAATTTTCACCTGGGAAGGTTAGAGTCATTGACTGCCAACAGAATGCAAAAAATTCCCTGAATACATTGATAGTTACATTGATGGTGTGCAGAAGTTACCTTATGAAGTAATGAAATGGTGAATCGAAATTTTTATTGAAGTGATACTAGTGGAAGTCAGATTACATCCACGAAAAAAAATCGAAAGGTATGCTCTGAGCCTTGAAAATTTACACTGGCAATGTCTGAAACCTTCGGATATTTATGCTCAAAGTGAAAAGGTTAATGAGGAGTTTCCCCAGATCGGGTGACAACTTTGGCACTGTGCAAAACGACTGGTAACAGCAGTGGGGAGAAAACATTCCTCATCATTTGGTTCATTTTCTACAGTATATACAGCCTTTTTTTTTTTATGCGTCTGTACAGAAGTATCTGAACAGGGTCACATTTCTGCCTCGAATTCAGTCTAGAGAGAGGATCCCTTCCCTGGAAAGAGAAAAGAGGCAGGTTCCACCTGCACACTTGTTCTTGTCTGGATGAGTTAGGAACCCAGGTGGAAATTGATGCTTCTCCTGATGCCAGGGCAAGGAAATCTTCAAGACACTTTCCCCGGGTGAAGCAAGGCATAAATTCTGACCTTCTACCCAGATAATTCTCACCTCCTGTATCTTGGTGCCCTGGCGCGAAGAATATTTTGGACAGGGTGTGTCAATAAAAAAAGTGGAAAAAAGGATGATATCATCCCATTTTAGCTCACGATTGCGGATATACTCCTGCTATGCATCCAAAGTTAGTTCTGAAGGACTGTATTTTGTGATTTGGAGAGATGAAGAAAATTAAAAAAATTCTTAGGCAGACATTTTCATCTTGATCAGGGTTCCCCAACCTTTCTTGGCCCCAGGTATTGGCAAATTTCCATTATGTTTTGGGGGACTGGATATAATTTCCAAAAAATTTATGTGGACTGGCAAAGTTTCATAAAATTTTTGCAGATTTGAAAAAAATTTTGTTTGCAAGACTTTATGGTGGGGTTCAAACAGTTTCTGCTCTTTTTTGGGAATTGATTCAAGAACTAGCATGAAGCAGCTAAATAGTGGCATCTCATCAAACCATTATAGAAATAAGGCAGAAATGAAGGAATTTTTCTCAGACTGAAAAATTAAAGTAATTTATTTTAGCAGGTGAAAATTTGGTTTGAAGCTTTCTTGGGAGAAAAGCCAACTTTTATTTTTCATTAGATAATTTCAACTGCCATTGTCTTTTCAAAATTTCAATTAAAAATAACAGACTTTCATTGCTAATTTTGCTAAATTCATTAAGCTGAAGAAGATTTATTGTGGACTGGCAAAAAACTTTTGCAGACACTGGTGCCAGTCCATGGACCACTGGTTGGGGAACACTGATCCAGATCAAAGAGGAGGAATAGTGCATTATCTCAATGGATTTTGACTTTTTCTTTTGAAGTTTTCAATTAAAAAGTTTCAGCAAAAAAGTTCAATTTAAAAATCCTCTCCTACAAAAAAATGCACGAACATGAGCATTGCCAAGAATCATGTGACCCTGCTTCAGGGAAACGACTGTCACCAGCTTTTAAATGTATATTATTTCCGAATATTTCACAAGCTTCGATGATGCTTCGAAATATTCTTCCATCATGAATTACACAAAATCAATCAACATTTTCGGTTATAAACGTACAAAAACTCGGCAGACCACAAACATATGGTCTTGACTCAAATTATGAAGAGAAATTGCAGCGATGAACCCTGTATATATAGGCATATATTGACGAACGAGGCAAAATGGAGTGGATCTTATTAACTGAGCTTCATATATGCTGAAGCATCTATACCCGGAATAACACTTTGCTGTGATAAATAATTCAGGTTCTTAACGTCATGCAGGAGACATTCTCGTGATCCAGGTGAGGAAAATCTTCTACTTTCGTGGGTTTTTTCCTGTCTACAAGAAAGACGTTCCTGTTGAAAGATACGGCTCCTGTTTCTTTTCACCCCGGGTTCTCGCTCACCTCCGTATTTTACCACCCGAAGAATTCATGCACAGTGAGGAAAACTTCTTTCGAGTACTTTTACGATTCTGTTTTATTCTGCTGGAAGAAAAAAGGAGAACGGGAAATGCTTGATGGTCGTAGTGTGCATCGAGCGAAAGAAAAAATGTTTTCATGGAAAGCGCCGACGCTCTGAATTCCAACTGGATGACGACAAATGAAATGAGCAAGAAAGAAGCCCTTCTTGTGCTGAAAAGATAAAGCCTTTCCAATAGTAAACGCTCAGATTTTTTTTGCGCTGGATTCAGTTCAGCTTTATCGAAAGGAAACCGTTGTCAATGACATATGCATTAAATTCGATTGTTGGCTGCGGAGTTTTCCAAACATTTTGGAGCTTTGAAACTCGATCTACAGTGGATGTGCGATGAACAATTTTGGAAGCCAAAAATTTCAGTTTAACCGATTGTTTCTCTACATTACAATGCTTTTCGCAAGTGTTTAACACACAGAAGAATAAGGAATTTTTCCAAAAAATATGTGCAATTATTAGTAATGATTTTTTATTACACATTCGGTTAATTATATACATATAATCACACTTCCCCACTTCCTGAAATTCTGGAAATCCGTGAATGGTTTGAAGAACCTCAATCAAATGCATGTTATCCCTATACATACAAACAGTTTATGTATTTTAATGTGCAGAATTCGAATTAGATTAATACTTTATTAAACAATGAAACACTGCAAGACAGGTTTAACTTCCGGTAAAATGATGTGCCTTTCTGTGTGTAAATTCATAACCTTTCCTTTATGACCAAGTCTATGAAACCACGAAATAGAAGGCACTGATATGATCATTCCGTTTTCTTCAAAGCCAAACTGTTCTACAAATATATTGAGTATTATTTTATTTGGGAAGATGAGTTTATTTTAAAGTTTTCAGAGTTTTAGATTCGACATTGTGGTATTTACATGAACAATGTTCATTTTGGACTATTTATCAGGTGAACTCTCTCTCTCTCTCTACATCTTTTTTGTCTACACTGATTTTTCTTCATGAAAAATATTTTTGTTGCTGGTCCTTTATAGGATTCCCCATGTTATAGAGGTTCTCTTCAACAAAAGTCAATCCAAAAAATAAAACCATTTTCAAATCGTTGTAACATCCTTGTTGACAAGATTGTTGCAGAGAAAATCCACCAGGTGGCTTCTTTTTGCAAAAATCTCGTTCTCTCTCCACAAAAATATGTGTGACAAATTTTTTGTGGTCCCATTGGGTGGTCTCCCCATATCTTATCGAACTTCTCTCAAAGAAATTCTCTCCGAAGGGATTTTTTTTATCCTTTTTTTCTTGAACAAAATTTTCACTTGTCAGCCATGCAGTACCAAGCTTATTTCTACCTATTTTTCTATGCGCGATCCTTTGTGGGAAAGTACTGTACTCTATTATAAAATTTGTAATACAGTAAAAATGGACTCATCCCACACCAAAATTCAAGGGACCAGAAAAAAATTCGTTGTGAA
>CAJPEX010005541.1:0-15883 GCA_905338405.1 Notodromas monacha | reverse complement strand
TTTTAAAACTGCAATAAGAGATTCGCTGCTGATGCAAATATCATTGGCGAAAAAGTCTCAATTTTTAAATTCGCCCAATGAAAACGTGTGTGAAACAATTCATTTTAAAATCAAAATCCACGAAACTTCGTCTCTCAAAATGTATCTCTTTGCTATAGGCATAGAATCTTCACTGAAAAAAAAATGAGCTCAAGGTCAGCAAAGGGCAACACAACAAAATTATTGATATCTTTTACCCAAGTTTATAGTCTTTCGAAAAGTCGTCTGTTTTTATGACATTCTTCCGGAGTTGTGCGACGCAAACCACTCACTGCGTGTATGACCAAGGAAGTAATAGATCCCAGAATCAACTCCATATTCAAGGTGTTAGTAATAAGAATAATTTGAATACTAATAATCCGCAGGAATCGTTCGTCAAGGCTTTTTCCCTTTAAAGTTGGATCTTCATCCTAGCTCTTATTCACAATCAACGGGATTCCCTGCAAGTAGCCTTTACCAGTGCTACTCGGTGACCGTAATTTTCTACGTTACGAGTCTTCCTTAAAATAATGCTCATGACGTAAGGTTCATGAAGAGCCAAATTGTAACAATCTCTTATATCAAGCACGACCTAGAAAAAGCAAACAAAATAAATGCTGAATTCTTAATTTAAAGGGCGAAAGATGAAAATTTTAAATACCGGCTGATTTTTGTTGCGTTGAAAAAATGTTCTTCTTTCTTCATATTAAATCTGAATTAGGAATCTTGAGTTTTTCCGAAATTGTTTTTGCAACATAATACATGGCCAGGTCACACTTCCGTTTTATGAGCATCTTATCACGCATTTTCTTTCAAGGACATTATTGATAAATTGCAAGGCTTCTTTGTAACACTGTATTTGTGCACATAGATCCCATGATTTCCCAAAAAATGAGACCAATTTGTTGACTGCATTATTTTTCATGGTTTTACTTCAGTTTTTTGGAATTTGGACTGCAATGAAATTTATTTGAAAGCATGCATTTATTCTATAAAAACCATAAAACACTGATGCAGGTTTCAATAAGTACTATCACTGATAATATTCTTAGAAATTATTGGATAATAAGTAAATACAGTTGAACATCTGTAAGTCAAATTTCTATGGACCGGGAAAAAAATTCAATTTAGGGAGGTTTTGATTTTTGGAGGTTTCCAGTTGAGGAAACAAACACTTTTGTTGTGAGGATAAGTTAAAAAAGTGTTCGAAATCATAAATGAGGATATTCTCGGCCTAAAATTGCTCCTTATACTGATTTCACACCTTGCTGAACTTTGAGGCAGGGGTTCATTTGCTATATTTTTCCTTCACTTCCTTTCAAGATGCATAAAATCATTTGTTTTAATCATTTTCTCTTTCATATTTCAATAAGGAAATAATAACCAGAGGCCTCAGAAAATTCCACTTGCAGAGATTTTAAAGAAACAGACTTTGAGAAGGAGGCTTTGAATGTGTTGATTCAACAGGAATTCAGACAGGGACTTGAAAGAAATTCTACTTAAGGATGATTTTGACTTGAGGTGATTTGACTCATCAAGGTTCACCAGCATTATATAATGGTGACAAATATGAAAAGCAGAGGAAGAATATCTCATGGAATTATTCATATTCAATTATTTTCATTCAGAATTTTGTTCAGTTATTTGATGCTTTCATGTGCAAGATCAATCTGAAATTGAGAATGAAACTAAGTGAAATGACTGAAATGTGAAAGGATTTATTTCGATCAGTTTCCAATTGATATTTTTCTGATTAAATTTAAGTTTTCAACAGTTGTAATGCTGCAATGCTATTTTAGTCTTTGTAAAATGCATTTTTTAAATGATGAATAATGCTTTTTTACATTTCAAAATAGCTTTGTTGTCTGTAAAATGGTAATGAGATTGATTTGATGCAGGGAATTCGCATTCATATTCATGATTTTGTAGTCAACCTGTTCAATAGGAAGTCTTTTTTTTGCATGGAGAATAAGCTGCTTTAATTCTCTCCCAGCATTTTTTTCCCATGGGAAACAGATTTGCCAGATGGGCAAATTGTACTTGAACTCACCAGGAGTGTGGGAGAGGAGACATGGCCAGGAACTTATTTCCTTGTGCTTCCTAGTTCCTCTGGAATGTTAATTTGAGGCCATTCAGGAGGCACAGTTGTTATTTTAGGCCTGGGGCAAAGCCAAACCCACAGATATGCAATTCATGTTACAACTTGTCATTCCTATTCCTATCAGCATCAAAACTTCTATAAATTGGCAAGAATACAGATTTTTCAATGTGTTGGAAAAGCAAAAATGAGTGACTCTTTATCGCAGTAATTTTCAGAGTATTAAATGCATGTTTTTTCATATGTAGCAGAAACTTGGCTTTACTTTTTTTGCAAAATGCTTTGGGAAAAATGCTTTTATAGGCCCTGCTGTCTAACGCAGACAGTTTTCATCAAATTTTCAATAGGAAATTTTTCAAAGATTATTTGCAGGTGTTCTTTTTCAAAAAGAATTTAATGTAGCTTATAAATCTTTCCAATGGTAACTTTTTCAGACCCAACATCACAACTCATTGGGATTTAATGAAGTTTATTTCTTCTTTATGAATAACAAGCTGGGGGTGCCCAGCCACATCTGGGCATCCTGTTCATTTTTCTAGACATATTTAAAAATTGCATGATTGGAGATGGTTAAATTTGCAAGGTAAGAAGTTATCTCATACTTGTACTTGTAAGTTTGCCCATTGCATCTGGGCCACAACTGGTGCATAAGCAGAGAGATTTCCAGTTGGGAGCTGGGGTTGCCCAGCCATACCTGGGCATCCAACAAATTTAGGGAATAGGAAACAAATTCAGGAACTTCTATCAGATTAGCCTGTTTTTTATGTATTAAATTGAGTTCCAAGCTGTTTTGCATAGTTTTTCAAAGATATATGAGTATTTTTGTGGTGAGAATAGGTCACATGTTCAAGGTCACTGGCTGATTGTGGACAATGCCTCACTTGTGACCCTGTGGATCCAGTGGTTACACTTATTGATGGATCTGTTTCAAATGATAGGCAATATGTTTAATGGGCATCTCACTCTCCACAAAGCAATTCTTCCTATTTTATTTTTATGGTCACTATTCCAGGTGTTTTCAGCCACACCTGAATAGCATTTCTGAACTTCAGCAAGATAGCTCTTGCTGGCAATTGAATCAGGCAACCCCTCCTAAGTGGCCTTTCAAANGGGACTTGAAAGAAATTCTACTTAAGGATGATTTTGACTTGAGGTGATTTGACTCATCAAGGTTCACCAGCATTATATAATGGTGACAAATATGAAAAGCAGAGGAAGAATATCTCATGGAATTATTCATATTCAATTATTTTCATTCAGAATTTTGTTCAGTTATTTGATGCTTTCATGTGCAAGATCAATCTGAAATTGAGAATGAAACTAAGTGAAATGACTGAAATGTGAAAGGATTTATTTCGATCAGTTTCCAATTGATATTTTTCTGATTAAATTTAAGTTTTCAACAGTTGTAATGCTGCAATGCTATTTTAGTCTTTGTAAAATGCATTTTTTAAATGATGAATAATGCTTTTTTACATTTCAAAATAGCTTTGTTGTCTGTAAAATGGTAATGAGATTGATTTGATGCAGGGAATTCGCATTCATATTCATGATTTTGTAGTCAACCTGTTCAATAGGAAGTCTTTTTTTTTGCATGGAGAATAAGCTGCTTTAATTCTCTCCCAGCATTTTTTTCCCATGGGAAACAGATTTGCCAGATGGGCAAATTGTACTTGAACTCACCAGGAGTGTGGGAGAGGAGACATGGCCAGGAACTTTCCTTGTGCTTCCTAGTTCCTCTGGAATGTTAATTTGAGGCCATTCAGGAGACACAGTTGTTATTTTAGGCCTGGGGCAAAGCCAAACCCACAGATCTGCATTTCATGTTACAACTTGTCATTCCCATCAGCATCAAAACTCTTATAAATTGGCCAGAATACAGATTTTTCAACGTGTTGGAAAAGCAAAAATGAGTGACTCTTTATCGCAGTAATTTTCAGAGTATTAAATGCATGTTTTTTCATATGTAGCAGAAACTTGGCTTTACTTTTTTTTGGTGCAAAAATCTTTGGGAAAAATGCTTTTAGGCCCCTGTCCAATGCACACATTTTTCATCAAATTTTCTACAGGGAATTTTTCAAAAATTATTTGCAGGTGTTTTTTTTCAAGAAGAATTTAATGTAGCTTGCAAACCTTTCCAATGGTAACTTTCCCAAAATTAACATCACAACTTGGGATTTAATGAAGTTTACTTCTTTATGAATAATAATACACATCCTGGCTTCTTTTATATACGGATTTCCTTCTATAGGTGACTTTCAAAAGCCAAAATCACTCTAAAATTAAAAACAATTATTTTCAGGTAATTTTGGTTCTGGGGTAGGCTTGCCTGATTTTTTCTCATAAATCTTAGTGAAGAACGCATCTAAATGTTGTCAATGGCAAAAATTCAATCTACATTCAAAAATTCAGTCTACTGTATTCATCTGATGATCCCCAAATTTTATTCCTGAGAAAGGACTTTCAACAATCAAAATTTCGATAAATAGGAGTTTTAAAAGATCTACTGTATTCTATAGAAAAATCAGGATAATCAAAAAATGCACATAAAATTAAAAAAGTATTTTCTTGAGTAAAATTGCTGCAAAGGTACCATAAAGTATAATGAAGTAGGATCATGTCACAACCAACCAATTGAGACCAGAGTGAAATAGTT
Source organism: Notodromas monacha (assembly GCA_905338405.1). Taxonomy (NCBI): domain Eukaryota; kingdom Metazoa; phylum Arthropoda; class Ostracoda; order Podocopida; family Cyprididae; genus Notodromas; species Notodromas monacha. The sequence goes on along the minus strand of CAJPEX010005541.1, from coordinate 11,111 downwards.
ATGTTGTACAGAAAATATCATCAAAAATAACTGATTTAATATTGTGCATAATAGTGATGATGGGCAGGGAACTAGAAAAAACCCCTCTGTGGTAATTGATTATTTATGATAACGGCGTTCCTTATAACGGGATTCTACTGTATAAACATGGTTGATGAATCAATTGCAGTTTGGCTCATTTGCTCAATGTTTATAGTCAGGTCAGTACATCAGCTGTCCCAGCTATCAGTTTGACTTATTGACGCATCACCTGACCTCAAACCTGTTAACCCAACTTCTTTCAGTAATCTGCCAAATTATCTGCTATATGCTAATAGTTGAACAGGACGTTATATTAAAAACTTGCAGTTCACAGCATTAGACCGCAAGATCAAAAACTCAGCTGTTGTTCCCTGTGGCTTAAACAGGAAGTGCACGAGCACAAGTCATCATAGTGAGGTCAAAATACTGCGCATTCTCCGGAAATGAAACTCAAGGGGAAAAAATCGGAAATAGGACAAATGAATGAATGAAGGTGAAGGTGGACGATGAGGAAGGAACACAAAGAGATAACTTTGAAAGAGGAAAAAAAAAATGTCCCAACACTGCACTTGCAACAAATAATGAGGCAGGGATGCCTCAGGGTATATAAAGAATACAGCACAGTCTCATATATACTGTACTACAACAAAGCATTTCTGATCTTTAAAAAAGCTTTGTCATAAAACAAGAATTTATTTAAACAAAATTAACCCTCAGGCGGCAAAGTCAGACGTTTTTTGTGCTAAATTTAATGACTGCTGCTGAGATGGACTCATGAAAAAGGGCAGTCCAGTGCTGGGTGAAAAGAAAAGTTGGGAAGTTTTCTGGCATTTCAATTGTTGCTGCTCTGTACAGAAAATTTTTGCTGAAAAAAAAAAAAAAAGTATCCTCAAGGCAGGGTTTTTTGTGTCCTGAAAGTGTCTTATTGGCATCTTGGGAACCATTCCTTCATGAACTTCCTGATCGCCTTCCATCTCCGATGTAGAAACATTTTTCTACTTTCAATAACAGAAATTTTCAATGCTCTTTGAAAAATAATTTGTGAAGCAGGAGTCTGAAGCCACTGGAAGCAGCACTAAAGCAAATAAAAAAAAACAAATAATGATAAAAATAATTCCCCAAGGAGATATGCTGAGGTGGAACAATGTTCTGAAATTTTCACTTTTTTATAGTGGCTGGATTCAGGGGCTTATCAAAATAATTCCACAAGCTTTATGAGCAGTCATACTGCGCATTCTCCGGAAATGAAACTCAAGGGGAAAAAATCGGAAATAGGACAAATGAATGAATGAAGGTGAAGGTGGACGATGAGGAAGGAACACAAAGAGATAACTTTGAAAGAGGAAAAAAAAATGTCCCAACACTGCACTTGCAACAAATAATGAGGCAGGGATGCCTCAGGGTATATAAAGAATACAGTACAGTCTCATATATACTGTACTACAACAAAGCATTTCTGATCTTTAAAAAAGCTTTGTCATAAAACAAGAATTCATTCAAACAAAATTAACCCTCAGGCGGCAAAGTCAGACGTTTTTTGTGCTAAATTTAATGACTGCTGAGATGGACTTATGAAAAAGGGCAGTCCAGTGGTGGGTGAAAAAAAAGTTGGGAAATTCTCTGGCATTTCAATTGTTGCTGCTTTGTACAGAAAAGTTTTGCTGAAAAAGAAAAAAAGTATCCTCAAGGCAGGGTTTTTTGTGTCCTGAAAGTGTCTTATTGGCATCTTGGGAACCATTCCTTCATGAACTTCCTGATCCCCTTCCATCTCCAATGTAGAAACATTTTTCTACTTTCAATAACAGAAATTTTCAATGCTCTTTGAAAAATAATTTGTGAAGCAGGAGTCTGAAGCCACTGGAAGCAGCACTAAAGCAAATAAAAAAAAACATAATGATAAAAATAATTCCCCAAGGAGATATGCTGAGGTGGAACAATGTTCTGAAATTTTCACTTTTTTATAGTGGCTGGATTCAGGGGCTTATCAAAATAATTCCACAAGCTTTATGAGCAGTCAACATTAAAAAAACGGTTTTGTGGCTTCCATTTTGTGCTCTGAAGGCAAGAATGCTTCCAGTTTGGAGGTCAATCCGGGAAAAGCCAAATTTGAAAAATCCAGGAAACCCCGTTAAGTCCAGAATTGTTTTCCCTGACTTGGAATTCAAGGTTGATCTCAGAATAATTATTAAATGCTAATGCTTCCAGTTTGGAGGTCAATCCGGGAAAAGCCAAATTTGAAAAATCCAGGAAACCCCGTTAAGTCCAGAATTGTTTTCCCTGACTTGGAATTCAAGGTTGATCTCAGAATAATTATTAAATGCAGGAACTGAAGGAAGTATTGCATACGCATCATATATGAGAAAATTATAACATTTTCATAGTGAATGACTGATATGGTCTCAGGTAATTAAGCATGGTTATGAATTTACCTATACACACTAGAAAATGGTTGGAGCAAAATCAATGTCACTCCAGCCTTCTGTGAAAAGTCCAAATGACTTGATCCTTTTGGTGGCAACAATTTAAGGATAAGCTGGAAGGAAACCATTGCCAAAACCCTTACCAAATGCATAAACGGGCTGAGAATAAAGCCAGAGTTGGGAAATATTTGGAAAGAGGAAATCCTATTGTATTCAAAAACCTTCAACATTAATCCTGTGGTATAGGAATTCATGGAAAAAGCCCACCATGGAGGAGTTTCTTCAGAGAAAATTTTCTGCAGGTAGAAAAAAAAATTTATTTGGACTTTTCCCAACTTATCAGTCTTGGTTCTTAGTCCAGGTTTTCTTTCATTTCAGTGCACTTTGGCACACAATTTTGCAAAATATATGTCAAATTAATTCACAGCAGAAGGGGTTTACTATACTTGATTTATCCTTGAAAAACGACCATCATGAGTCATGTTATAGAAACTAGCCAACCATTATTCTATACTGAAAAACAAAATGATTTGAGTCTACATTTACAGTAAACTCCTTCTGGTCTACCAGGAAATGAGTATAATTTAAAATGTATAGAAGTCCTGTTGGCTATAAGCATTAAGAATTATCCATTTTTGTTAAAAAAAAAATTGGCCTGAAATGCTACATGCTTTCAAATTAAACCTCAGTTGACCTTCTATAAAAATAAAGTGTCACTTGAAATTAATAATTACTTCCCATTGCCAACTAAACCATGATGAGGCACATGCAATCCAACATCGAAAAACTGTTGTGATACCATAACAAGCAAAATCCCTCACCATTTTGGAAACCTAAATCATTTATAGAAAACCTGATGCCACAATATTTTGTTTTTGAGGTGATTTTCAGTCCACTGGTGAACTTGAATTGCAGTTGCGTGCTTTCAGCAGTATCCAAGAATGATTAAAAATTGAGGTGTGTGCGGAATCACTTCTTTCTAGGGTTTCAAGTACATTACAACCTTCATTGAAGATCTATGAGGAGATGCCGTGTGAGATGCACATGATGTGTGAGTACCACAATGTGCTCATGCAATGCATTCTGCACCCACATATGAAATGCTAAAATCCTAAAATGTACTAGTAAAAAAATCAGTGCATTTTAAACTCAATCTTGCTATTCAAAATTATCTTTAAAATGTGGAATACTGGAGAGCTAAGTTGCAATTAAAATTCACGAATTTGCATTTGAACATAATTTAATATTTTTAGAATTTATTATTCTTTCAATTTTGGTGCTTGAAGTTCAAGAACAGTGTTGCTCATAAATCAAGAAGAAAAATGAAATGAGGAAACGTGGATTTTGAGTTTTCTTAGGATTGACTTCAGTATAACTTTCATCCTCAACTCTGTGGTGTTCACAAAAATAATTACAGTGAGGCTCCAAGATACAGATGTAATTGGTGCATCAAGAGTGTCCCCAAGTTGATGGAATGTCACTACGCCAAGTCTCTTTTTCCCTTAGACTTACTTTATATAATTTTTAATTGGTGTTTCATGCAAAAAGTATTTATCATAATTCCATGAAAAAATTAAAAATGTCTCCCAATTGAAACTGATTCGATAAATATCTTTCAACACAATATGGACATTTGGAGCATTGAATACTGATACCTCTGAACAGGATATGGAAATGTTGGCATTATCTGTAAAAAAATAACATTCAAGTCAAAAAGAGAGTAAGAAGTCCATCTTTGCAGGAGATACTTTTTTAAAATTAGCTAAATGGATGGTAAATTGATGCGAGAAATGCCAAAGAACTTTTCTTACATAGATTTTAGGGTTGGAAATATCTGTTTCTTCTAATTTAGGTGGAAACTTATTTTCAATTTTAGTACACCATGTCCACATGTTGAGGTGTCCACTGGTGGGGTTCTTTTTGTACAGTACTTTAATTTAGATTTGGAGACTATAAAGAAGGATGAAGTTTATTGTAATTCAAGCATACATTTCTCTGGAAATTGTTGAAGAAAGGATTTCATGGTAAAGAACCCATACAGCCACAGGCAGAGAATCCCATGGGACCAAAAAAAAATATTGCATGGAGAAAAATGCTATACACAAAATTTTTGTATACAGACAAGAGTCAAGCTGTATCTGTTTCTTGGCAATCCTCCTGATAAATGTTTTTTTTTCTGAATCTTGGCTGTTTTAGCATGCACTGTCAAAGTCATGAGTCAATGTCTACATGTTATGACTTTTGTCTTTAAATATTAACATCCTTATGTAAAATTTCCCACATATATGTCAAAGGTATCTGTATGTATGGGGATCTCACTACACTGTATATAATAAAGCTGAATTTTTTTCAAGTTTTTGGAAATATATTGCGGCCTTTCAAAGACTCCATGTTGGATTCTTCTTGAATTTCCTCAATCCATTTCCCAACTTTTGTTTCATCTTCCAGTGAACACAAAGCGTCCATTTTCCTTCCAAATCATATAAAAATTAATTAAGTTATCCAAAATGTGTACAAATTTTTTCCAACTGTGTCCTAAAGTAATCCAAACTTTCGGATGTGCATCCAAATACAGTCCATACAAATCCAAAATCAGAATTTTTTGGAAATGTGTGGACTGCATCTGGATGCACTTCCAAAAGCAGTCTGCACCTATCCAAAAACTGTATCAACATGCTGCAATGTGATCCTCTTAAGGAATGAGTCTTTCAGCATGATAAAAGAAAATGACACCTTACAGCAGTGGACAATCATAATAAGTCAAGCAACTCACCAACTGATTGAGGGCACAATATTCATGCATCCACGCTTTTCCATCTCCATCCTTCATACTTCTATTCAATGATTCATAAATTTATTCGCCGCGGTGTCCATGTACAAACCAGGAGTGTTATACTGGCGTACCGCACAACAGCATACAGTAGTGGCACAAAGTGTAGTATAAAACAATCAAGTCCGCTGGTTCCAGGGTCGACCAGTGGATGGCCAACGAGCGCGAACCCGGACCCGCGGGGCGGAAGAAGATGCGCCTGTGAATGTGTTCCCAAATGGGGGTAATACTAAAGTCCCAGTATCCAGGTGGACTCACTCTCCTTGTGCAACGGTTTTTTTTTTCTCTCTGTGACGAATATTTTGGAGCTTGCATAGGGTTCTCTCCCCATGTTACAGTGGTTCTTTGCTAAAAAGTTTATTTTGGATTCCAAATGATGCAGGTGGACACTCTCTGCAAAAAAATTCAAGAGATGGACTAACAAAAAAATCATGGTGAGAGAACTTTGATGCTGAGAATGCTTGTAAAATGTAAAGAAAACCCTATGGGACCTCCATGTGCTGTGTCTGCAAGAAGAACACAATTAGGAATAAATTTCCTTTTTAAGATACAAATTCATTATACCGTATTTACCTGAGTACCAAGTGCCCTCAAGAAGGGTGTGCACAGGGTTTTTTCAGTTGGAAATTTGGCTAAAATCTTATCCCTGAGTATGACTTGCACCCCAATGTTTAGTAAATCTAAAACCACAAAATTTAGAAAATAAAAGCAAAAAATTTGACTTTAGACATGAATTTACCAAAAGTCTGACCAATTTTCCTTTTTTCAGTTCAAAAAAGTTTTCTAGTCACTTATTTCTCGAATTTCTCCATTATGATTAAGTATAATGCACATAGAACTTTCTAAAACTTCTTGAAAAATTTGTACCTGCTCATGATGCGCACACCTTTTTTTCTTCTGAAATTCAAGAAAAAATATCTGTGGTACTTGAGTAAATATGGTATATTTTGATTCACTTATATTTCCTTTCATTTACATATCATGCATAATCTTCAGTTATTGAAAACTTGAAAAAGAAGGAATTTATGCCACCCAGGGCCAAAATTGTAGTGCAACCAAAGAAAGAATTTCTGAAAAATTTCACAATGATAATAAAGTTTTGTAATGATGTTTTAAAAAGAGGGATGTCCAGGAAAAATGTCTCCTTGCTTCAAAAAAGGATGGTCCATAATTTTACAAATATCCAATTGATGGCTTTCCTGTTTACTAAAAGTTTGGAAAAAGTTCCAAAAACTTGAATTAAATTTTTCTCAGCTTCAATATAACTGTGCAGAAGAAAGTCACGCTGATTCTCCCCTTTTGACATGAAAAGAAGCTTCAAGATCAAAAGGACCAGCACAAGTCCCGCATCTATAAGCATAAAATTAACATTAACATGCCCCAATAGCATGTAGAGCCCACACATTTCAGAAACTTTCGCACTGCCCCTCTTCCGCGCGTACGCATGCACGCCAAGCACGTACGCACTCACGCATATGCGAGTCTGCGTATCTCACGCATTTACGCGCTCGTACAGGAACACAACCAGCGAGTGGCGAGGATGCCTTTGTTGGGAAGATGGGCTGCCATTGGCGGCCGGGTTTGGAGCCACTCCGAATTAGTCGACTTCATTTCCAACAACGCGACTCTTTTTATTTTTGGGCATGAAAAGAAAAAAGAAGGCAGGGCTTTTCATCATGTGTTATTGCAGATACAGATGAACAATAATATCATAACTGTTATTCAGCACATAACCTATTGCAGTGTTCCTCAACTTTTTTGGACCTGCCAACCAGCAAATTGCCATAAAAATTTTTTTTGCAGACTGGCAAATTTCCCAAAAATTTACTGCAGACTCAAAAGTTTTGCCTGAAAGACTCAAAGTTAGGCATTTGAAACGTTTCTGCTTTTTTCAAAAATTAAGATTTAATAAAGTAGGTGTATAGTGGAATGTTCACAAAAATTAGAAAGGTGTCCTTGAAGAAATATGAATTCCCATGAAAATGATGCATTAAAAACCTCTCCAACTCAAAGGCTTTTCCATTCAAATCTCTATACAGCTAGTATCTCAAATTGTCTCAGAACATTTTGTTATTATTTTCTTGACACAGGATTACAGGAACAAGAAAATTGTTGAAAAAAGTAGCTTGATCTGCTTTGAGAGAAAATAAAATTTTAAGTGGGCAAATGAACCCTTGCATTGAAGCTCAGCATCCTGTCAACTCATTTGTCAAGGAGCATTTTCAGGCCCAGAATATTACCATTTACAAAAATTGTAAATGTAATTGTAATTGTAATTGTAATTCTTCTATTTTCCCCCCGCATCAAAAATGCTTGCTTACCTAGCTCAATACCTCCCCAACTTCCAACCTTCCAAAACTCAAAACCCCCCAAAGTCAATTTTTTCTTTGCTGGTCCCTTGAAATTGTAAAATTTCCATGTTCAATGAATAAGGTTGATGCAAATGCCCCGTCCTGCTGCTGAGTGCCCCGCAGTGTCTGGCGCCTGGACCATGAAAATCGCGGCATGAATGAACCGAACCCGGTTCCCGCGCCACGGTCGAGGCCGTTTGCTGACTCCATCCCGCTCCTTGCCTCAGGCCCAGCTGCTGCTGGCATGAAGGGTACTTGATTGTGGCACCTAATCCACACACACACACACACACATCATGTATTCTTCCTCTGGATCCTAATCCCCATGTTTCCTCCCACGCAGAAAATTATCCTGAAACGGTCATGTTTCAAAAGAGAGAGAAGTCGTGATGGTATCCGTCAAGACGATGCCATATTTTTACACCGACATCAGATAGGATCCCACTGCATATGGATAAAGTCTGTGCTTGGGGATGATGTGAAAGGTTGCTTTTCCGAGACGCTTCAAGCTCGGCCCCGGAAGCAGACATGAGGAAACGTCAGGAAGTTTTGAGGACTTCCCGCGTAGGCAATGTATACTGCATTATACACGTATACTGTACGTACACTCGAATTAACATCACGATCAGTTTCAAAAGAGGACGCAATGAGTGCACCATCTTTTTTTAATTTAATTTATTTTGAGTTGATATTAAATGACTCAAGCTGGTGAGGTTAAATTTATGCACGAATACTTGCAACGTGAGGTAGGATATATTTTATTTTTGTCAAAGTAATGAGGGTTGTCCCAGACGCGGCCTCTGATATTCTTAGAGATCGATTTAAAAAATAAAAACAACAAATTCTTGACATGGACCATAATGTTCAAAGGGGTTATGAGATACTTTTTCACATGTAAAAAAATTTCAATTTTCTGCATTATGATGAGGGAAATCTTTCCAGTTACTGCACAAGTTATCTGCCCATTTCACAGGCGGGTGTTGAAAATTTTTCATGCCAGCTAAAGAATTTACAGTGTTCTGTTGTTTTAAGCATGATCTTTTCTAGATTTTATAGATAATGATTGAATCAATAAAGAACTAATGTGGAAAAATAGGAAAAATTAGAAATTTGCATGGGGTATCAAATAAACCCTCTACAACAATTCCGTCCATAATCATTCACTTTGTATAATGAATTTCTCTTGGTCTTATTAGAAAACCCATGACAACAGTGTTCCCAAACCTTTTTGTGCCAATTAATGGACAGACAATAAAAAAAAATTGAAATATGGTAAATTTCCAAAACTTTTTCTGCAAACTAGCAAAGGCTTTTTTTCAAAAAGTAAGTTAGGGACCAATGAATCAGCTTGAGTAAAATGTTGTCGAAATTATTAATTTGGGCTTGAAGAAAGGTTTCTAACAATGAGAAATTAAAATAATGTATTCCAGCAGGTAAAAATTTGTCTGAAGCATTATTAGGAGAACAGCCAATTTTTTTATCAGATACTTTCCATTGCAATTGTCTTTCCAAAATTTTGGGTAAAGATAGCAAACTTTGTCATTGATACTTTTAGTAGATTTATTATGGGGAAGAAAATTTCCTTCAGACTAGCATAAAAAATATTCTGCAGACCACAGCTTGGAGAACACTGCAATATAGTCTACATAGAGGTTCTCTACAATTAAATTCTCACATTATAGAACAGGGATATTTTTCAATATTTTTAACCACTACAGGGGGAATTGTATAACCTGGCCAAAATATGTTTAATTCTGTCCTATAAAAATCCAAAATTTTCCCTTTCTCTGTTATAGGCAATATTTTCCAAAATTCATATAATTTAGCATTTTTAGCATTCCTTTCATAACATCCACATGGGAGACTTCAAGAAACAACAGGGCTTAGTTTTGTTCAAGATACTGTATTCTTACATGGCAAAGAATTGGGCATTGGGCTGGAAGACATTGGGGCAATGACATTGCGAATGCCATGGCATTGCCATTTCAGAATGGTGAGGATTGCAGCCAACATCCTTGTACAGTTGGACAGTGATGCAATGCAAGCTCAAGGTGTTTCCAATGCCAATGTCCCAATGCTTGGAAAAAAAAAGGCATTGGTGAAAAGGCATTGAACACACCTTCCCATGGCGTTATAATAATGTCCTGGAAAAAATGCACACATTATCAATTGTATGTTCACTTGATTATATAGTCTGCATTATTCCCGTACCTAATTTCAGTCAAACTGAATCTTTACTTTACTTTATGAGCTCTACCAACAACTATTGTAAAAGATTGACTTTTTCTGCCATTCATGTCACAAGCAACTCAGGTCATATGGATTACCAAAAAGTCAAATAATTATTTTCTTCCAGCATCTAAAGGATGCTGCTTTGAACTGTAGTCAAGTTTTGATGAGGATTTTGAAAAACCCCGCCGATTTCTAAAAAATTGAGGAATGAAAAAATCGAAAAAGATGGAGGATCATAAAAGTAATACCTCTACTTCATGCCTTGTTTACTCTTTCAGTAAAACAGAACCTGGTTTTTTCTTTAGCACCGGTATTTCAACTTCTGCCAGCTGCAGAAAAATTCAAAGATGGGAGAGTCTCAAGGCTAAAGTGTTTTATCCTCTCCACTTTTATTCCACTAATACTCATTCGGTGCAGTCATTAACATCTTGCCAGGAAGTGAGCAGCTGACATGACTGAAACTTGCTGGTCATGGAGGCAACTTCCTTCACAAAAAAACTTGTTTGCAATACACTAGGAAGTGTGTCAGCGTTTGCACTTTCTACCAAGCTCTTCATCAAGTTTCAACTTTGCCTCAAGGATTTTTGCATATATTATGATGTTGGACTAGCAGTGGAAAAGAGGCAAAAATGTGCCACTTTTCACTCATTATGTTTACACGTCAAAGCCTACTGCTGAATCTTTTTGTACCTTTTGTAGGCATTTTCTTTTTACATTTTGCATGGGAGAGAATAAAAAATATTCACACTAATTTTATGTAAGTTAGCATTGAAGACAGCCAAATGAAGATGGCGCACCGTCAATAACACCATCAAGTGTTTCTTTTAATAGCGATAAAAATGAGTCAAGAAAAAGTGACCATGAAGCTTCTATGTATGACAAGGCAATAAATAATAATTACACTAAAAGTCGACATTCTTTTACTATTCTAAATTATCCAATACCTTTTGCTAAACAATATTTTATAGGGTTTTCTACAATAACTAGGAAGTAGCATAAGCTGAAGCAGAGAAGAATCTGATTTAAGTTGCAATGAAGAAAGTCAAGGAGCCAGCAAATGAACATTAGTTTCCAGTATGATTGATATTTTGTCAATGTATCTTCATTGCAGCTCTGTTGATGGGCTGCCATTGGGGGGGGGGGTGTGGGGAAATATTTTTTTCAACCCTGTGAACATTAACAAGTGGCAAATGACGCTTGTTCTTCAATCAATCTTTTAGGCAATTGAAAACATATTTTCGAACTGCAATGCAATGC